>AP025047.1:34741579-34758846 GCA_036186865.1 Eustoma russellianum
TTTGAGGCCCTATGCGGACGCAAGTGCAGATCACTGGTTTGTTGGGACGAAGTTGGGGAAAGAACGACAACTGCACCAGAGTTGGTTGAGCAGACCATTGAGAAAGTGAAGATCATAAGAGAGAGATAAGGGTGGTGCAAGATCGCGGTAAGAGTTGGCAGATTCTAAAAGACGGCCCTTGGAGTTCAAAATAGGTGAAAAGGTTTATCTGCAAGTTTCACCTACTAAGGGAGTTACGAGGTTTGGTATAAAAGGCAAGTTAAGTCCTCGGTATATTGGTCCATACGAGGTGCTTCGCAGAGTTGGTGAAAGAGCATACCGTTTAGCATTGCCTCCGGTTCTATCGCAAGTCCACAACGTGTTTCACGTATCTCAATGGAGGAAATACGTATCGGATCCGAGCCATATTCTGGAGGCTCAACCGTTGGAGATTAAGGATGATGTTACGTATGAAGAGTATCCGATGAAAATTGTGGACAGGAAAGATCAAGTTCTACGCAAACGTGTGATTCCGTATGCCAAGATTCAATGGAGTAACCATACGGAGCGCGAAGCCACATGGGAACTTGAGGAGCAGATGAAGGAGTTGTATCCGCACCTCTTCCAATAAGGTACGTCAGTTTCGAGGACGAAACTTTTTGTAAGGGGGTGGAATGTTATGCCCCGCACCCTCCGGAACTTAATTAAATAAGAGAAGGGATTTTGAGAAATTAATAACCTATTAATTGGCAAATAATTTTGGTTTTAAATATTAGAATTTAAGAATTAAAGAAAAATGATGTAATTCTGTTCATTCCGATTATCAGTAATCAAAGGCAAGTAATCTACTTATAAGTTCCTATGATTTGTGAATAAAAGGCCCTACTTTTGTATCAAAATTGGATCACCATGCAGTATTATACCCTTGCTTATCTATATGTGAATTCTGTGCAATTTCTGTGTTTTAGATTTGATTTTTTGGCCATCGTACGTTGGAAATCTAATTTGACATTGATGAATGTATGATTTCATGCAAATCCCCACCCTTGAATCCCCTTTTGCTGCAATTTTATTGTTTGTTAGGGTTTGAGGGTGAAAGGTGGGATCTTTGGATTTTGAGTTCTAGGCTTGAATCTTTGTTATGTATGTGTGTAGTTTTCAATTTGTAGTTTAAGCATGAGATGATAGCAGGGATTAGGCCTGGAATAATTAGGATGGAGTTTAGGAACGATTGGAGTTTTAGTTCTGCAGTTTTTGCAGAAATCGTAAAGTTCTTTTGCTGGAATCACGGACATCGATCGATCGATGTCATCGACTGATGTACATCGATCGATCCATGTAGGGATAAGGAGAGACTGATGTTAAGACAGAAAGTTTCTGATGGACTTCGATCGATCGATGTGAGGGTATAAAGTCACTTCGATCGATCGATGTTAGGGTATGATGTGACATCGATCGATCGGTGTACGATATGATGTTATACAGTTTTGTGGGAAAATAGAAGAAGAAAAAGGGAAGCTAGAGGACCAACTGGGGGACACTAGAGGCTTCTTAAGACCTGATTGAGGTTAGTGTAAGTCTTGGGAACACGACCTAAGACGGTGCATCAACGGTGAGGACTTCGTGAGGTATTTGAATTGGACTTCAGTGTGAATGATCTTAGTTAAGGATGAACGTTTGAGGGCTTCGATAAGGTTCAAACGAAGCATGTGAGGTTGGCTGGCTTGCTCTTTATGATCCTGATATGAATGTTTAGGTGAAGTAAACCTGAGTATGTAGAGATACGCATGAATGTGTGAATGAGTTGGGTCTCAAAGATTGAATGTCACGTGAATGTGCATCTTTGCATCATGGCACTTGCATTGCATTATGTTTTGATAAGAGCTGTGCCTTGGTACAGGGTATAAAGTTTTGCAAAATGAGTTGTGATGTGTTACAGGGTATAAAGACAAGTTGTAACCATCACAGGGTATAAAGTGAGCTGTAATGTGACACAGAGTATAAAGACAAGCTATGGAACATCACAGGGTATAAAGTTCAGCTGTGATGTGTCACAAGGTATAAAGACAAGTTGTGGCCCATCACAGGGTATAAGGTTATATGACCGGACATTGTGACATGCATTGCACTCTTTTGAAAAGTATTGCATAAGCATTTGTGACTGTGTAGTGTAGAACATGATTTGAAATAGTATGCATCATATGCTTCGTTCCGGTATGATTGATATGTAAGTGATCGTTGTTTACTTACTTGTTACTTGTTCTTTTCTCTTACTGTGTATGTAAATCGGAACTTTTGGAACTACCCAGGACATGTGCCCCTATTCCCCTTGATATTGATATTCACTCATGTCTTGCCATGTGATGATCTCATATGTCTTATAAGCAGGTTACTTGCTAGCATTTTCTCTAAGGGTTCTACCCGTTGTTTTGCAGATGAGCCCGAATTTGACATGATCCCAACAGCATGACTTGTTTCTTTGCAATAAGGAAGGACCTTTAAAGAAGAACTGTACCGGTTATATTTATTGGCTCAAGAAAAAGGACACATTCTTAGTTTGTTCTAAAGTTAATTTTGTTTCTGATATAGCCACTTGGTGGGTCGATACGGGAGCCACGACTCACCTATATGTGACTATGTAGGGTTGTCTCAACCATAGAAAACCAAGAGACGATGAAAGATACGTCTATTGAGGAAATGACAGTGGCATAAAGGTGGAAGCCATCGGGCATTTCTAATTATTGTTGACATCCGGTTTCTATTTAGATTTGCATGATACTTTTGTGGTACCATCGTTTAAACAGAATCTTATTTTGTTTTATCGATTGGATAAAAGTGGATATTACGGTTATTTTGGAAATGGAAATTTCCAACTTTATCATGCTTCTAGATTGATTGGTCACGGTATAATGCACGAAATTGATAAACTTTATTCAATAAATATCGCTTCAAATCAGGAAACCTTGCACATTGTAACGTGAAATGTTAAAGCAAAATTAACTCGTGATCACTTTGGCATCGACGTTTAGAACACTTGTCCAAAAATAAAATAGAACGTCTTGCCAAAAAAACTGAAATTCTCAATCCTTTAGATTTGGACGATTTAGAGTCGTGTATATTTTGTGCTAAAGAAAACAAAATAAAGTCCAAATATATGAAGCAAATCGTGCAAATAGTCCATTAGAGTTGATTCACACTGATATTAGTGGTCTATTTCATCCGATTACTCGAAATGACCACTCTTATTTTATCACCTTTATTGATGACTATTCGTGATATGGCTACATATTCTTGATTAAAGAAAAAGTGCAAGCAATAGACATGTTCAAATCCTTTAAGGCTGAAGTTGAGTTACAACTCAACAAAAGGATTAAAGACGTCAGATTGGATCATGGGGACGAATACTACGGTCGATATGATGGATCAGGAGAACAGTGTCCAGGACCATTTGCTAAATATCTAGAGGAAAACAGAATCGTCCCTCAGTACACCATTCCTGGATCACCAAGCATGAATGGTGTAGCTGAAAGATGAATATGTACACTTATGGATATGGTGCGTAGTATGATGAGTCAAACTACGCTACCATTATTTCTCTGGAGAGAAGCGCTTAAAGTCGCAGCTTACATTCTCAACCGAGTACCATCTAAAGCAACGATAAGGACCCCTTATGAGTTATGGACTAAGCGAAAGCCTAGCCTTAACCACATAAGGGTTTGGGGTTGTCCAGAAGAGGCGAAGCCTTACAAACCAAATGAAAGAAAGCTGGACACCAAAGCAGTTAGTTGCTATTTCGTTGGTTACTCAGAAAGGTCACTAGGGTATAAATTCTACGATCCCACAAGTAAAGTGTTTTTCGAGACAAATTCGGTAAAGTTCTTTGAGGATACTTTGGTTCTGGGGGAATGATTTGCATCAGTAGATCGGCAAGTTAGATGAGGCACACTCAGATGCGACAGAAATGCAAATCAAACCATCTTTTGTGGAGATAGCATCAGCGATACCCGCACCTGAGGTACCTCATCCCAGTAGTGACGCTCCACAGGAACAAGTTCATGTTCCTGAAGAAGTTACTGAAGAACCCGATCAATTGCCGACTGATGCAGTTCAGGAACCTACAGTATCCCAAGGACAAGTGCCCGTAAGGAGATCCACTCGTGAAAGTTGAAACTCCATACCTAGCGACTATGTGGTGTATCTCCAAGGGCATGTTGGACGATGATCCCAAAAACGTCCAACAAGCATTACAATGTCGAAATTCAGAAAAGTGGATAAAAGCCATGGAAGAAGAACTTAAGTCTATGCACGACAACAAGGTTTGGGAGGTCGTCTCGTTGCCTAAAGGTTCAAAACCGTTGGTTGTAAATGGATATTTAAAACCAAACAGGATTCAAAAGGCAACGTGGAACGATATAAGGTCCGACTTGTTGCTAAAGGGTTTATCTAAAAGGAGGACATAGACTATACGGAAACCTTCTCTCCAATATCCACGAAGGATTCCTTCTGGATAATCATGGCTTTACTGGCACACTTAGATCTTGAGCTACATCAGATGGATGTTAAGACTGCGTTTTTTAAATAGAGAACTCGATGAAACCATTTACGTGGTTCAACCGCCTCAATTCGAGGTGGGAGATCTAAAAGGCATGGTTTGTCGACTAAAGAAATCCATCTATGAGCTCAAGCAAGCGTCTCGACAGTGATACTTCAAATTCGCCAAAGTGGTTGCCTCTTTCAGTTTTGGGGCAAACCAAATTGACGAATGCGTGTATAACAAGTTCAGTGGGAGCAAGTTCACATTCATGATCTTGTACGTAGATGATATACTGCTTTCAACAAATAATGTAAACATGCTGAGCAACGCCAAAGCCTTTCTGAGAAAAAATTTCGAGATGAAAGACCTTGGTGAAGCCTCGTTTGTGTTGGGACTTGAGATACGGAGGAATCGTACCCAAGGTAACTTAGGTCACTTCCAACAGGCATACATCGAAAAGGTGTTGAACCGGTATAGCATGGATAAGTGTAAACCACTTAATACCCCTGTGGCTAGAGGAGACAAATTCAGCCTGAAGCAATATCCCCAAACAGAGTTTGAATGTTTGGAAATGAGGAATACTCCCTATGCTTCAGTAGTAGGGAGCATAATGTATGCCCAAGTATGTATATGACCAGACTTGGCATTCATTACAGGAATGTTAGGCAGATACCTCTCTGATCCGGGCAAGGATCATTGGACCGCGGCAAAAAGGGTGCTGAGATACTTACAAGGAACGAAGCAACACGTACTGACATGTCGATGATCTGATGAGTTAGAGATCACTGGATATACATATTCCAATTTCGCCGGATGCCAAGATAGCACGAAATCGACCTCGGGCTATGTGTTTACTTTAACCGGAGGAGCAATCTCATGGAAAAGCGCAAAACATACCTTATTGACGTATTCCTCTATAGAGGCGGAATTTGTAGCATCATTCCATGCATCCAATCAGGTGATATGGCTTCGCAATTTTGTCACAAGGCTGCGGGTATTAGAGACTATCTCGTCTCCAATGAGAATTTACTGTGGCAGTAAAGCTGCGATGCTATATTCAAATAACAACCGTAGTTCATCTAAAGCGAAATATATAGAGAAGAAATAGTTGGCTGTTAAAGAAATAATTCAGAGTGGTCTGATCAGTATTGAGTATGTTAGTACAGACTCCATGGTGGCCGATCCTTTGACTAAGGTCGTGGAACCGGTTGTGTTCCATAAGCATGTTAGCCATATGGGTCTTAGTCCAGTTGAGGATGTTTTATCCTAGTGGGAGTCTGTGAGGTTTTTTCTTGTGTTCAATAAAGTTGTTTATTTCAGACAAACAATATAATGTACATTCTGGTTATATTAAAGTTTTCTACAGAAGTAATATACATTAAGCAGTTACGGTATACATTCTGAATTCTATTGATCTCGCTAAAGTAGGGCCAAGTTGGAATTAATATGTACGATCACCTAGCATATTAACTCCACACTACATATCCATTTCAGTATCCATATCATTCAGTTGAATGTTAGTATCATGATTTAAGAGGGACAAGTCACTAATTCAATGTGGCAGCGTGCGGCTTAAGTCTTTTGCTAACATTTGCTGATGGACCAGAAAAGGAAAGACACACTAAAGGACATACAGTATATGAGCTCAAAAGGGTGACATATAATCTTTAAGATACATACATAGTCCAAGTGAGAGATTGTTGGGATTAATTCGAGATACGTGTGAACGTTATGTAAGATAATATTATATGTCACACATGTCACGTAATAATATTAATTATTGCGTAAAACATCCACATATTAAGTGATCATCGGCTATGTTCGTGGATGTATAGTGTGGCCTAAAATGGAAACCCGAATATGTAGACAGTCATATGGTCAGAGACCGTGATGGATGGGCTCAAAGTGTTATGACCATAAAGTGTATAACATCTGGTCCCCGAGGAGCGACAACCCACGTGTGGCTAGCAGATAAATGTTGGTACAGTAATTAAATATTAAATAATATTTAATAATATTTATTATTAAATATTAGATAATATTTGATAATGGATAAAGATACTTGATGATAGTATCAAGTATATCCCCAAGTATTTGGGATAAATGAATCTCTATCCATAAAGGAATATGCCCATCAGGATTTTCTTATTCTCCCTCTATATAAAGGAGGAGACATTCACCTCCTCATACAGCACATAGAGAAATCAGCCATAGAGAGAAAAGTAGGAGGGTGTGACAACCTTGTCCTATAAAGCCCACACTGTCTAGCATCTCAATCGGGTAAAGCAAGGAATTGTTAATTCCGTTCAAGGGGTGTATCAGCAATTGGAGGAAAGTCGTGAATCTTTGGATCACGTAAGATTCATCATCAGCCGGAGCAGTTGCAGCGTACGTGTTCAGATTAACAACAATAATGGAGCAAGGTATATTTTCTGCATTTTGTTACTTTGTCTATTGATTCGATTAAACGTTACTATTCAAGGGTTTATTAAATTAAATCCAACACTTGACACCCACCAAATAGTATAGAGGTAAAACATTACAAGTAGCAATATCCAAATATCCCACAGGCATAGTCTCAAAGATTGCCAAGAGTCTATTTGGTAAATCAAGGTGTAAAGATCTCACAAGTATGGTTCCAAAGGATATCATAAGTATGGTTCCGAAGGATATCATGTAGTTTATTTGGTACATCTCCCTCAAAAAGCACCTCTATTGATGTAGACAAATATTCCACGTGCAAATATAAGATGACTACACATCTTACAGAATCGAATTACAATATTTGGAGTGTGTTATGAATGGAGTGTTGGAGGAAAATTTGTAAATGGGTTTGTCCAAAGTTGGTTAGTAACATACTTTGAGCTTAATTGAGATTAGTTTTCGTTTATCAAAATTGAAAACTAATGAATCTTAAATTATCTACGTAATGAGTAGATGAGTTTAGGCTTTTGAATCACTCAATTTCCATACCGGATGAATGAGAAATTAATGCTCAAAGTGAAAATAAAAATTGGTTGCAAACTGGAAAATTGGCGATGTGGCTTCATTAGAAGAAGACACGTCACCTTTTTACAAATATACCACATTGGTAAATTGAAGGGAAAATGCCACCAAATATAGTGTCAGGAGAGGCACTTTAGATGTGCCCTAAGGGCATGAGAAGTTTTTGACTGGAGGAAAGACCTAGAAAGTGCCACACGTGCGCACACACGCGCACACGCGCCGCCGCCGCCCGTCCGGCCGTCCGGCTCGTGCTCGTGCTCGGGCTCGTGGCTCGCCCGCCCGGTCCTTATCTTTTTGGATAAATTTTTGCGTGGTGAACGTGGGGTTACTGGCCGATCAGTACGATCGTGGGTTGCCGTAACCTCCAAGAATTCCCTCAAAAAATAGAGGCAGTGCACTGCTTCTGAACACACAAAAATTTTCCTTCTCTTCTCCTACAGCATAATCCATTACTGCATACTGCATATTTCATCAATCCAAGAGAGATCAGAACACTTGTCAGGTTCGTGGAGTTTTTACGTAGTAGTGTCACTCGTTTGGAACTGTAGGCCGTTGTATCCTGGGAGACGTTTCCTACTTTCGGTTGGGCACAATATACCGGAGCAATTCGTCTTAAGGACAGAGTCCTGGACTCGCCTCGGTCCCTGTGTTGAGCTCATCTCTGTGTTGATCTCATCCCTGTGTTGAGCTCATCTATGTTTTGGCTCATCACTTCGGTTCATCACTGTGATAACCTCTGCAGTGCACTTCGGCCATCACTGGCATTGCACTTCAGCTCATCACTGTGATGGCACTTCGGCTCATCACTGTGATGACCTCTGCAGTGCACTTCGGCCATCACTGGCCTTGCACTTCGGCTCATCACTGTGATGGCACTTCGGCTCATCACTGTGATGACCTATACAGTGCACTGCGGCCCATCACTGGCCTTGCACTTCGACTCATCACTGTGATGGCACTTTGGCTCATCACTGTGATGACCTCTGCAGTGCAATTCGGCCATCACTGGCCTTGCACTTCGGCTCATCACTGTGATGGTACTTCGGCTCATCACTTTGATGACCTCTGCAGTGCACTTCGGCCATCACTGGCCTTGCACTTCGGCTCATCACTGTGATGGCACTTCGGCCATCACTTTGATGACCTCTGCAGTGCACTTCGGCCATCACTGGCATTGCACTTTGGTTTATCACTGTGATGGCACTTCGGCTCATCACTGTGATGATCTCTGCAGTGCACTTCAGCCATCACTTGCCTTGCACTTCGGCTCATCACTGTGATGACCTCTGCAGTGCACTTCGGCCCATCACTGACCTTGCACTTCGGCTCATCACTGTGATGATCTTTGCAGTGCACTTCGGCCCAGTACTGGCCTTGCACTTCGGCTCATCAATGTGATGGCACTTCGGCTCGTCACTGTGATGACCTTGGCCTTTCACTTCGGCTCATCCCTGTGCTCTACAGAATGTTAGATTCGTTCTCTAATAGATCTCTGTTCGTATATGGGATAACAAACTTAAGACGAATTGTTGTTCTTATCTCAGTTTTGTACCGATTTATTTACAGTATTCTGTTGGTATACTGACTTCTTATTTCATGACTTGTCAGAAATTGAAACGTGATGGAGAACGAAAGCTCTAACTCGCACATCGGCGCTGAGAAACAGAACACTGCTGTTCCAATCGCACCTACTGTTGCGGCACCCATTCCTACACCTGTTCCTGCTGCTGGACAGGTTGAGAAGCCCGAGAAGTTTGGAGGCAGTTTCTTCAAACGCTGGCAGCAAAAGATGCTGTTTTTCTTGACAAAATTGGGCTTGGCAAAGATGCTGAATGAGGATCCTCCGGAGGTGGTTCCAGTTGAAGATCTGAATCTGAACATGCAGAACCATTTGATGGCTGAAGCATGGAATTTTAACAATTATGTATGCTTGAGTCATATTTTGAGTTGTTTAGATAATTCATTTTATGGACTGTACTGTACTTATGAAACTGCAAAGTCATTGTGGATGGCCTTAGATAAGAAGTACCGCACGGAGGATGTCAGTACAAAGAAGTTTGTCGTTGGCAAATTTCTTGATTTTAAAATGTCAGATTCCAAGACTGTTGTTTCTCAGATTGAGGAATTACAGATGCTGGTGGCCGAAATGGAAGAAGAGGGCATGTCACTCAGTGAATCTTTCATAGTGGCGGCTGTGATTGAGAAGCTACCTCTTTCGTGGAGGGAATTTAGAAGCTATCTCAAACACAAGCGAAAGGAAATGATATTGGAGAATCTAATTGTTCGACTCCGTATAGAGGAGGACAATCGTAGATCCGAGAAAAGACCAAGTTTGAATTTTGGTCATGCTAAAGCTCATGTCGCAGAGGCAACGAAAAAGAAAAAGTGAAATCCTGTCCGAGTGAACCCTAAAGGCAAGAAAGTTGTCAAAAAGTTCACTGGAAAATGTTATAACTGTGGAACTAAGGGGCACCGCAGTGTTGACTGCCGTAAGCCCAAGAAAAAGCAGGAAAAAGCGAAAGCCAACCTTGTCAGTCAGATGGATGATCTGGATTTGTGCGCTGTTGTTTCTGAATGCAACGCAGTTGGAAATCCTCGTGAATATGGTGCAGTCGTTTAACGACGAAAAAGAAAAAGAGAAATCCTGTCGGAGTGAACCCTAAAGGCAAGAAAGTTGCCAAAAAGTTCACTGGAAAATGTTATAACTGTGGAACTTAGGGGCACCGCAGTGTTGACTGCCATAAGCCCAAGAAAAAGCAGGAAAAAGCGAAATCCAACCTTGTCAGTCAGATGGATGATCTGGATTTGTGCGCTGTTGTTTCTGAATGCAACGCAGTTGGAAATCCTCGTGAATGGTGGGTGGACACTGGAGCCACTCGACATGTCTATGCAAACAGGGCGATGTTCAGAGACTATTCTCCGGCGAAGAATGATGAAAAGCTGTACATGGGGAACTCTAATAGCTCTAAGATTGAAGGTTCGGGCAATGTGATTCTGAAGATGACTTCAGGAAAGGAATTGATTCTGCAAGATGTATTGCACGTTTCTGACATCCGCAAGAACTTAGTTTCTGGAGCTTTACTAGTCAGTCATGGTTTTAGACTAGTATTTGATTGTAATAAATTTATTCTGAGTAAGAATGGAGAATTTCTGGGGAAGGGGTACTTGACCGACAACATGTTCAAACTTAGTGTGATGACTGTTGTACCCAAGAAAACTTTGCCCGAAGAGGCCAATAAGAATGCTTCTACTTCTGCTTATATGCTTGAGTCTTCTTGTTTATGGCATTTTCGTTTGGGACATGTTAATTATAAGTCAATACAAAGGATGATTAATCTTGACTTGTTACCCAAACTGAACATTAATAAAGAAAAATGCCAAGTCTGTGTTGAAGCAAAAATGACAAAGACGCCATTTCTTTCAATAGAAAGGAACACTGAACCTTTGGATTTAATTCATACCGATGTGTGTGATTTAAAATTTGTGCAAACAAGAGGGGGTAAAAAATATTTTGTAACTTTTATCGATGATTGCACATGATACTGTTATGTCTATTTGCTAAGTAGCAAAGACGAGGCCCTTGATGCTTTCAAGGACTATAAAAATGAAGTTGAGAATCAACTTAGCAAACGAATTAAGACGATTCGTAGTGATAGAGGTGGCGAATATGATGCACCGTTTAATGAATTCTGTTCAGAACATGGCATTATTCATCAAACGACTGCACCATATTCACCTCAATCGAATGGTATTGCTGAACGCAAAAACCGTACTCTGAAAGAGATGATGAATGCTATGTTGATAAGTTCGGGTTTACCACAAAACTTGTGGGGGGAAGCAATTCTCTCAGCCAACGTCATTTTAAATAGAATTCCACCTAAGAAGATGGATGAAACCTCATACGAGCTTTGGAAAGGCCACAAGCCTAGTTACAAATACTTGAAAGTGTGGGGGTGTCTGGCGAAGGTTGCAGTACCCAAACCAAGACAAGTTAGAATTGGGCCTAAAATAATTCATTGCATATTCATAGGATATGCAACTAACAGTAGTGCATATCGATTCTTGGTGCATTCCTGACATACATGAGAATGTGGTCATGGAATCAAGAAAATCAGTGTTCTTTGAAGATGTCTTTCCAAAGAAAGACAAAAACGACGAAGAAACAAGCACTAGTAAGAGAGTGCGTGAGACGACCCCTCAAGAAATTGAGGGACTGCGTCAAAGCAAACGAGCCAGAGTACCAACATCTTTTGGACCAGATTTTCTAACATACTTGGTAGAAAACGATCCAAGAACTTTTTCTGAGGCGATGTCAACTCCAGAAGCTCCCTTTTGGAAAGAGGCAGTAAATAGTGAGATAGAATCGATTCTTCAAAATCACACTTGAGAGCTGGTTGATCTTCCACGAGGAAGTAAACCACTCGGATGCAAGTGGATCTTTAAGAAAAAGCTAAAAGAGGATGGGTCTATTGACAAGTACAAGGCACGACTGGTAGCTAAAGGCTATCGACAAAAGGAAGGCTTTGACTTTTTTGATACCACTCACCGGTAACTAGGATCACTTCAATAAGAATGCTAGTTGCTATCGTTGCAGTCTATGACTTAGAAATCCATCAGATGGATGTGAAGACTGCCTTCCTGAACGGTGAGTTAGAAGAAGAAATTTATATAGAGCAACCTGAAGGGCTTGCTGTACCAGGGCAAGAGAAAAAGGTGTGTAAACTTGTCAAGTCTTTGTACGGACTTAAAAAGCATCCAAACAGTGGCATTTGAAGTTTGATGAGACAATGCTGTTAAATGGCTTCAGGATCAACGAGTGTGACAAGTGTGTGTACATCAAAAACACACCAGACGCCTATGTGATAGTGTGTCTATATGTAGATGACATGCTCATCATAGGAAGCACTCGTGACATCATTTTGAATACCAAGAAGATGTTAACACGAAATTTTGATATGAAAGATATGGGGGTTGCCAATGTTATTCTAGGAATTAAAATTTCTCGGATAACTGAAGGCCTCGTTATGTCACAAACTCATTATATTGAATATATTCTCAAACGATTCAATATGTTTGATACAAAACCAATAAAGACCCCGCTAGACTTAAGTGTACACTTAAGAAAGAACCGAGGTGAACCTGTAGCTCAATTAAAGTATTCACAGGTAATTGGAAGTCTGATGTACATAACGAACTGTACAAGACCAGACTTAGCTTGTTCAGTAAAAAAATTGAGCAGGTTTACCAGTAATCCAAGTGAAGATCATTGGAAAGCTCTAAATAGAGTGATGAGGTACTTGAAGTACACAATGAACCTTGGATTATACTATACAAGATATCCAGCAGTATTGGAAGGATATTGTGATGCGAATTGGATATCGGATAGCAAGGACTCTAAGTCCACCAGTGGATATCTATTCACTGTTGGTGGAGGTGCTGTGTCATGGAAATCTACAAAACAAACGTGCATAGCTCGGTCCACTATGGAAGCCGAGTTTATAGCACTAGATAAAGCTGGAGAAGAGGTTGAATGGCTTCGAAATTTCCTAGAAGATGTTCCATGTTGGCCTAAGCCAATCGCTCCTATCAGCATACACTGTGATAGTCAGTCTGCTATAGGACGGGCACAAAGCAGCATCTACAATGGTAAGTCTCGACACATACGTCGGAGACATAATACCATTAAGCAATTGATCTCTAATGGCGTGATTTCCATTGATTACATAAAATCAAAGGAGAATCTTGCGGATCCACTTACAAAAGGCTTGCCTAGAGATCAATGTCAAAATTGACAAACGGAATGGGACTTAAGCCTACTACGCAAGAGTCTTTGTAACGGTAACCCAACCTTGTTGACTGGAGATCCCAGGATCTTGGTTCAATGGGACAACCATGTTATGAAGGTTCAGTTTAGCACTTACTCATTCCGCTATATAAAAGTGATGTCTGCAGAGAATATTTAGGGTAAGCTAAATCTTTTAATGATGTCCTATATCTTGATACATCAAGTGGGGTATGGCAGAATGCTCCTAATAGGAATCACCTATGTAAGTGTGAAGTGGGGCTGCTTCTATGAGAATTCTGTGAGGCAAAGAAATCTCTAAAACACTTTCTGAAACCAGGTTGTGCATGGCCAAAATGAACACAACCCTGAGAACCAAAAGAGTGTTAAAGGAAATGTTGTGTGAGTATTGTTGTCTAGGTTCACAGCAAAGGCTGACTAGTTCAAGACATCAAGTCACTACTTAGCCGAGTGAATCTGATGGTACATCACTACGAAAGGTTCAAAGTCAGAATCTACCTCTTCTAATGCAACATTTTCTTGTCTGACTTTTCGTTGCATTTGCATTAATTTCCATTCATGTGGGGGATTGTTGGAGGAAAATTTGTAAATGGATTTGTCCAAAGTTGGTTAGTAACATACTTTGAGCTTAATTGAGATTAGTTATCATTTATCAAAAATGAAAACTAATGAATCCTAAATTATCTACGTATTGAGTAGATAAGTTTAGGCTTTTGAATCACTGAATTTCGATACCGGGTGAATGAGAAATTAATGCTCAAAGTGAGAATAAAAATTGGTTGTAAATTAGAAAATTGGTGATGTGGCTTCATTAGAAGAAGACACATCACCTTTTTACAAATATACCACATTGGCAAATTGAAGGGAAAATGCCACCAAATATAGTGATAGGAGAGTCACTTTAGATGTGCCCTAAGGGCATGAGAAGTTTTTGACCGGAGGGAAGACCTAGAAAGTGCCACACACGCGCACGAGCGCGGGTGGCGGCAGGCTCGAGCTCGTGGCTCGCCCGCCCGGTTCTTATCTTTTTAGATAAATTTTTGCGTGGTGAACGTGGAGTTACTGGCCGATCAGTACGATCGTGGGTTGCCGTAACCTCCAAGAATTCCCTCTATAATTAGAGGCAGTGCACTGCTTCTGAACACACAGAAATTTTCCTTCTCTTCTCCTACTGCATAATCCATTGCTGCATACTGCATACACTGCTGCTACACTTCATCAATCCAAGAGAGATCATAACACTTGTCAGGTTCGTAGAGTTCTTACGTAGTAGTGTCACTCGTTTGGAACTGTAGGCCGTTGTATCCTGGGAGACGTTTCCTACTTTCGGTTGGGCACAATATACCGGAGCAATTCGTCTTAAGGACAGAGTCCTGGACTCGCCTCGGTCCCTGTGTTGAGCTCATCTCTGTGTTGATCTCATCCCTGTGTTGAGCTCATCTATGTTTTGGCTCATCACTTCGGTTCATCACTGTGATAACCTCTGCAGTGCACTTCGGCCATCACTGGCATTGCACTTCAGCTCATCACTGTGATGGCACTTCGGCTCATCACTGTGATGACCTTTGCAGTGCACTTCGGCCATCACTGGCCTTGCACTTCGGCTCATCACTGTGATGACCTCTACAGTGCACTTCGGCCATCACTGGACTTGCACTTCGGCTCATCACTGTGATGGCACTTCGGCTCATCACTGTGATGACCTCTGCTGTGCACTTTGGCCCATCACTGGCCTTGCACTTTGGCTCATCACTGTGATGGCACTTCGGCTCATCACTGTGATGACCTCTGCAGTGCACTTCGGCCATCACTGGCCTTGCACTTCGGCTCATCACTGTGATGGCACTTCGGCTCATCACTTTGATGACCTTTGCAGTGCACTTTGGCCATCACTAGCCTTGCACTTCGGCTCATCACTGTGATGACCTCTGCAGTACACTTCGGCCATCACTGGCCTTGCACTTCGGCTCATCACTGTGATGGCACTTCGGCTCATCACTGTGATGACCTCTGCAGTGCACTTCGGCCCATCACTGACCTTGCACTTCGACTCATCACTGTGATGATCTTTGCAGTGCACTTCGGCCCAGTACTGGCCTTGCACTTCGGCTCATCAATGTGATGGCACTTCGGCTCGTCACTGTTATGACCTTGGCCTTTCACTTCGGCTCATCCCTGTGCTCTACAGAATGTTAGTTTCATTCTCTAATAGCTCTCTGTTCGTATATGGGATAACATGGAGTACCTCAAACAGTTAAGTGTGGTGCAAGAGGAAGAAAATTTGTGAAGGATAATGATGACTTTTATAATGACGAGAAGAACAATGAAGCGAATGAGAAAGTACTCGACTTTATTCAATGCTCTCACGTAACTACTAAACTACTAACGTATACTCAAGTCAAAAGAAAAAAAAAAATTTGCAACCGAAAGAGTATAAAATATTGACTTTACACAATAAGCATGAAAAAAAAAGTAAAGATCCACGCTTATAATTGGCTGTGTTGTGTATGACATTTGAGAATGAGAAGGATAATACTATAAAATTCATTTTAAGTCACAGATGCTAAGCTTTTGCAGTCGGACAACAGATTGCCAAGTCAAGGAGAAGTCGTCTGCCTTCCTGAGATTTCTCACCGAGCACTTTGGAATCACTTCTCAGAAATCCATGACAAGCACCAAGCATATGTGCAATTTGAAGTCCTGTAAGAAATGCCATCAACTAAGCATTAACAGTGCACTCTTCACGAGACACGACTCGAGTAAAAGCAAACATGTGATATTTACTATATATAATGCGAACCTGCTGTTGCATATTCGTTCCAGAGAGCCCCTTTCCTGTTGACTTCAGAGCCCTGTCCAGGAAAAAAACCAAAGCAGCTCTAGTAGTTCCGCTTCATCAGCAAGCAACGAATGTCTTAGTTATTGCAAGGACTAGAGAGTTATTTTATGTACAACCAAGAGAGTTTCTAGTGCAATATAACAATACTCAAACCTTTTTTCCCACTATGTAGGGCGGATTATATGGATCAATCTTAGTCTTTCTCCCTCTCATTCATTGTCTGGCACCCTATCTACAGGACCCTTTGCAGATGCACATACTATCTAAGCCTCGACTCCCGCATCTTTTCATCTATAGGAGTTGTCCAAATATTTCGCTTTATATGTTCGTTTATTATTTCATTCTTCCTTGTACGTCCATATATCACTCCTATCTTTTGTTCATACTCATAATTGACTGCCCAATATACAGACTCGTAAAGCAATGCGCTTTACTTTTATCCTACACAACTTCTCTTTTAAGCTTTAAAGATACTTTCCAATCACAAAAAAGACTTGACGCACTTCTCCACTTTAACCACCCTGTCTGTATTCTGTGATTTATATTTTTGTCAATTCCTACATCTTTCTGTACTATAAATTCTAAATACCTAAAACTACCACTAAGGTGAATCTCTTGGTCTCCCAATTTCACACAAGTTCAAATGTTATTCTTTTGTTGCTAAAATTAAATTTCATATATTCTGTCTTATTTCAATTTGAAGCCCTTTTCCTCTGTCATCTCCCGCCAATATTCCAATTTAACATTAGATCCCCTTTCTACATTCAATTCTTTATTGAGCCTGGGTGTGGAATCACCCCTTCATTACACATTCATTCTTGGTCTGGCTGCTGTTCTAGCGATCCTTCCTAGCCGCCTAGAGTGCAGCCTGCCTGCTAAAGACCGTAACGTAAGTAACTCAGTGCTCCATACGGGAGAAATGAAAGCAGAATTCGTTCGGATCCTCCCACATGTTCAATCTTTTTTTAGCGGTTTCCCCAGAGATCTTTATCATTAATGCAACCTTCATTTTGCTCATTCATGGAGTTGTATTTAGTACATCTAAGAAATATGATTATCCACCGTTAGTCAGTAATGTGGGTTGGCTTGGATTACTTAGTGTTGCG
>AP025047.1:34758856-34883186 GCA_036186865.1 Eustoma russellianum
CTTTTATATCTTGCCCAACTCTATCTATATAAAAGAGATTCTTGAATAGATAATCGTAACGGGGAGAACTCTAAGAAAGTCCTTTTTTGTTTAAGATCCCCTTTCTACATTCAATTCTTTATTGAGCCTGGGTGTGGAATCACCCCTTCATTACACATTCATTCTTGGTCTGGCTGCTGTTCTAGCGATCCTTCCTAGCCGCCTAGAGTGCAGCCTGCCTGCTAAAGACCGTAACGTAAGTAACTCAGTGCTCCATACGGGAGAAATGAAAGCAGAATTCGTTCGGATCCTCCCACATGTTCAATCTTTTTTTTAGCGGTTTCCCCAGAGATCTTTATCATTAATGCAACCTTCAGACTCCTTTTCTAATCTCATCTACTAATAACATGCTCCATGAAACTCTGCGTTGAACGTGTTAAATGAGCTGATTTATAATTAAAGAAAATAAGTACGGAAACAATGCATATCATTTGTGTAAACCAACTATAATAGGGAATGTCTCGACTGAACTCATCTATGGCAAAAATAAATAAGTATGGACTTAATGCAGATCATTGGTGTAAACCAACTATATTAGAGAAGTATGGGCATAGTCCTTCTGGAATTCTTATGCTTGTCATCGCGTTCTCATACCGTCTTTAATAAATGCTACTCTAACCCCTTACTTACCAAGCAGTCTCCACAGTATCTCTCGTGGGACTTTATCATATGGCTTTTACAAGTCAATAAAAACCATATACAAATCTTGCTTCTTCTCTCGATATCTCTTTAATAATATTTTCAACAGATGAATAGCCTCCATCATTGACCTTCCTGACGTAAATCCGAATTGATTTTAAAATACACTAATCCTTTGCAAAGTCTTTTCTTAATTACTCGCTCCTAGAGCTTCATCGTGTGAGCCATTATTTTAATTCCTCTATAATTTGCACAATCTTATATATCTCTTTTGTTTTTATATAAAGATACTAAAGTGTTTTTCCTCCACTAATCATACATCTTACCGGTCTCACAATCTTGTCAAAAAGATCTGTGAGCCACATAATACCTTCTTTTTCTAGACATTTTAAGCCTCAGTTGGAATAACGTTGGGTCTAATCGCTTTATAATTTTTTATCCTGTTCAAAATATCTTCTACCTCTGGCAATTGGATTCTCCTACTATATGTTAATTTTTATCCTCTTTAGAGTTGCATAAGTCGTCCAATAAGAGTCCATCTTCCACTGATTTATTAAAAAGTTCTCAAAGCACCTTCTCCATCTATCGTAATTCCTTTCCTCTACTAAAATCTTGCTATATTTGTCTTTAACGGATTTAACTTGAGTCAATTTCTTGTCTTTCTTTGTCTCGCTCGAGCAATTGTGAACACATTCACCTTCTTTTGACCCCAACTGCATATAAAAATCTTCATACACCTATGACTTGGTTTCACTTACGGCTTGTTTAGCTTCTTTCTTAGCAAGTCTATATTTTTTCTAATTCTCTTGATTCCTGCAAAGTTGAAGTGCCTTATAACTAGTTCTTTGCTATTTTTTTTACTTTGTCTTACACTTCTTCCTTCTTTGCAGGTCTCGACTTTTTAACCCGCTAAATAATTTCTCACTATTTTCTTTATCTTTACTGTTACGTCCTCTCGCAGTTTATTCACATCACAACTTGAATTTCTTAAGACTTCTTGCTTTAAACTACTTTTCTAAAATCTGCTAGCTTAGCTTCCTTCATATTCCACCATTTTATCTTTGGTTTTATAGGCATTTGTTTTCTCAATCTACTGTGTCGATACGGATATCCAACAATACAAGACGGTGTTGCGCTGTTAAACTTTCTCCTGAGACCTTTACAGTCCTTTCAAGCTCTTTAATTTCTTCTACGAGTCATGGAATAATCTATCACCGACTTATTTGGTCAATTTTTGAATGTAAGCAAGTGTTTGTATCTTTTTTAGAAAAATTATTAGTCAATTCATACGCTATTGCCAAATCCAAAATTGATCTTCCTTCATCTTTGTTGTTTCCTAAACCAACTCCACCGTGTACATCATTGTAATCTTTATCCTCTTATCAACATGTCTATTTAAATCTTTTTCTATAAAGATGTTCTCACTTATTGGAATTTCACACACTGCATCTTATGAATGTTTCCAAAATTGAACCTTTGTACCCTCGTTTAAGCCCACTTGAGGAGCATTTACGCTAATAATATTGATTGTTTTTTCAGTCACCAGATTAAGGCTATAATTCTATCTTATTTGCTAATAGCACTTACTATTACGTCTCTTTGGTGAGACATATATAACAATCTCAACTCTATTTTTTGTCTTTTTTTTGTATACTAGGTATAAATTTTGACTTGTCTAACATCTTATATTTCTCGTATATCCACTTGGTATCTTGCAAACATAAAAAAAATTATTTTTCTCCTTTTCATCGCGTTCATTATCTCCATTGTCTTCCTCACTAGAGTTCCAATGTTCCATGTTCTTAGCCTAATACTCCTACCTAACATAGTATTTTCTCTCTTAGTATATAACTTATGGCCTAAGAATTCTTGTTTATTATTCATTGCATCCGACTTTTTAATGAGATGCAACGGCTCTAGCTCAATTGTCACCGCATTTGAACCATGCGACGGGGATCATTGTTTGTATAACCATACATCCAAGCCTTCCAGATTTAGCGATCTTTGCCAAGATACCGCATTCGAACCATAGGTACGTTCCATACAGGAAATATTTTAGCATTATTTCAGTTTTTTATTTGATCCATAATCATGTTTAATGACAAAGTCTTACACTGGTTGTAACCGAACGAGATAATATTACTGACATGTTTTCACAGATTCAACCTTATAATCAGGAGATTTAAGCTATACTGCCTTTAAGAGAAAATCTTACTTATTAGCCTAAGGTTTGACCCGTTACTCAGTTAGCAGCCTAACGTTGATGAAACTCACTTAACAACAACTCTTTTGCCGAAATGTCTCACTTGTAGCCAGGTGACCGTTGACCAACTGTTGACCAGCCGTTGACTTTCTCAGACCAACCAGAATTTGACACATGGTGACCCTTTTTATTTAAAAAAATAAAATTGTATTTTTGAATAAATTGATTTAAAAGGAATTTAAAAATTCTAAAAAATTGTAAAAATTAATTAAAAAACATTTTAAAAATCAGAAAATTAGGAAAAAAATATAAAAATAAAAAACATTACCCACAACACTCCAGCACTCCACCCACCTACCCCCCACGTCACACCACACCACCCCCCGCACCCCCGGCCAAAAAAATTTTTAAAATTTTTTTCAAACTCATTCATAACGCTCCGACCTCCCCTGCGTCCCCTCCCCCACCCCCTCCTCTCGCGAATTTTTTTTTTAAATTTTTTCTAACTCATCCATAACATCCTAACTCACCCACAAAGCTCCGCCCCAGAAAACTAGCAAACTAGCAAATCATCAGGCGTCCTATCATCCAAGTCAGTCTGCCCCTGAAAACTAGCAAACAACCATTCTCCATAATTAATCATTGACACCGGGATAACTAAAATTCTTTAGGTACAATAACTACACACCTGTCTACATGGTCTAGAAAAGGAAATATCATCCCACGTCTGACCCAACCATAATCCTGCTCATAAATAGAAGCAATCTCAATAAATTTGCAAAATCCATTTACGTTATATTAAGGCCAAGTACCAAGATAGAAAGCTTCATCACGTGGTAACATCTTGGAACAAGAAATACATATAAAGAACGTACCCTCTGTGTCCCATCCCTAGAGTATCCAAAAAACATAACGCAAACAGCCCCAGCAATTGGAATCTTCAAAACGTGCTTTGTGGGTGAGTTAGGATGTTATGGATGAGTTAGAAAAAATTTTTAAAAAAAATTTCGCGAGAGGAGGGGGTGGGAGAGGGGACGCGGGGGTGGTCGGAGCGTTATGAGTGAGTTTGAAAAAAAATTTAAAAAATTTTTTGGCCGAGGGTGGGGGGTGGGGGTGGTGTGGCGTTGGGGGGATAGGTGGGTGGAGTGCTGGAATGTTGTGGGCAATTTTTTATTATTTTTATATTTTTTTTTCTAATTTTTTGATTTTTAAAATGTTTTTAATTAATTTTTACAATTTTTTAGAATTTTTAAATTCTTTTTAAATCAATTTATTCAAAAATACAATTTTATTTTTTTTAATTAAAAAGGGTCGGCACGTGTCAAATTCTGGTTGGTCTGAGAAAGTCAACGGCTGGTCAACGGTTGATCAACGGTCACCTGGCTACAAGTGATACATTTCGTCAAAAGAGTTGTTGTTAAGTGAGTTTCATCAACGTTAGGCTGCTAACTGAGTAATGGGCCAAACCTTAGGCTAATAAGTGAGATTTTCTCCTGCCTTTAAATGCATTTAAATGATTATAAAATCCAGAATCTTAAGACCATCCATTAAACAAACATCAACAAATAATTAACAAATAAGAAAATAAATAAGAGAATAATATTCAGCTGAACGGAAATATATATTATAATTTATCAGACCTACAAAAGCTTAAGAAATTACTGCACACATAGATGTCCTATGCCTTGTTTTCCCTCCCACTAAATTATACTAAAAGTTAATTAGTGTGCCATACAACATACAACTTAAAAATCTTCAAAGTTCGATTATCAAAACAGAAGAGCGGAGGCGGACAAAAGGAGGATATGTGCTCCAACTAATGGAAGCACGCAATTATTGCTCCATGTTTGCAACAGCATATGTGAAAAAATTAATAAAAATATTCAGGTGTTTACATAGAAAAACAAGGACTGTTGCTGCTTCGACAACGCAATTCCAGTCGAATTATTTAAAAAGAAAAAGGATAAAAATACATCCATTAACGTAGATTCCCTGTTCTCTCTCCTCACCCTCCTGAAAAAACTCCTACTTAGAAGAGAAACAAATGCTAATGTGGAAGGAGGCAAAACCCCTCAAATTCTAGTTATTGTCTAGTTCTATCAAACTTGTTGCAATTATTTATTTACCTTTGTGAGCCCTCCTTCTCCTTGTTTTGCTACAATGAATGGAGTAACAAGCATCATTTCAACATACCTTCTCCTAAATGAAAAATCAACCACCCTCTATAAGAATTTAGGTTTTACAGCCTATGTTTAAGAACTTCAGATGCAGTTGCAGCAGGTCTTCGATGAATAAGGCCTGCCACAAATTAAATTTGGTTGAAAGTAATATGCATGTACTAATACTAATAGTTTGAACCAATACACGGATTAGAGGTGATAAATCAGAAACATACCAGCAAAAAAAAAAAAAAAACTTCGGATCTAACGTTTAAGTAGCATTTTTCCTACCTGGGGTCTTCAATTCGATTCCCCTCGTAATTTTTTCTCAAGAAAGAAAAAGAACGTAATTTTTTCTCAAGAAAGAAAAAGAACGGGAAGATGCCACCAAAAAGAGAAGGTATAGCAGTCTTCCTACACAAAATCATCAAAATGCTTACGAAATACCTCTGCAACCATTCAAAGAACTCTTCCACAGTGATGTGGATAACACGACTGAATAAAAAGGCATTTCTCCAGATTCTGATTCCCTTGGACATGGATAGGCTGAACTGGAGTTATTAATTTCCTTAGTGATGCCGGAAATATATTCTACACATCTGTAGCTGCTCATTTTTCCATTAACACTAAAAAGCCCTGAGAAGTGCCCTTCAAGTCACCACACCAAAGGCCCAAAGCTTCAGCACTTTCCCCAAGTCATCATAGACAAATATTGGAAACCCTTCATTTGATACCACTTTCGTCCATCTGCCTTGCAGAAACATATCTACAAAAGAAATGCAAACATGAAAAAGATACCCCAATCAAGAAGTCATGGATCTTGTACCCTTCACACATTACACCTTTAATCCTCTGTGATATGTCCTTTCTGAAGATAAATGAAGAGAGGAGTAAGTTACTTAGTGCATGGAGAGTAATGTTTCTGAGGCCATGTAAATCAAATGAAGGTCAAACGGAACAACTGCTTTGCTGGCACTTATAGCCACCCGGGATTCAAATTGGGATGATATGCTCTTGTGATTATGATTGAAGTAAGAGAAACATATTCTCGAGAAATGGAACAAACTCCTTTTATGCCTACGCTCCAAGAGTTCTCAATATGCTGTAATCGAGAAAATACGTACAAACTTTTGTCATCATGTTCCATTACTCAATCACCGATTTGGGCTCAAAGAATTTTCAATTAAGATCGGCCATCCTGAGGCACATGCGCATGCTGAATGACATGGAATCTGTCACAGAATCATCATTCTTATATCAAATAAGATGACATGAGATTCCAGCTAATTTTCATGTGAGAAGGCATTGATGCCACAAACCGAAGGATATCAGGCTTCGAACAGTCTTTCAGCTTATAGAAACCAAGATCTGCAGACTTTTCCACAGGGAGTTCAAGAAACTTTTCAACATTCGGAAGTACAAATTCCCTACAATGCAAGTGAAGTAAGGGAACCTTAGATAAGACACTCCCTTTCTGAACATCCAAACCTTCTGGTCTTCGCATTCTGTAGGGCTCTCCACTATTTGGCTCAAAGTCAACCCTAGGCAATTGCTTCCACTTACGATGAACAAACCATCCATATTTAAAGTCACCCACAATTGGAGTGCCAAGAGCTTCAGCACAATGGACCCGAAGCTGTGAGAGGATAGAGCAAAATTAAGGAAACGCATGAAAAAAATGACTTTCCTGCAAAGACACAGGATTGGAAACAAAAAAGAATACACCAAACATTATTGCCTAAATTGGCACTACAGTGGTTCAAGCACCTTCCACCAGATAAGAATAAATAATGAATACACAAAGAACTATATGCTAAGACAGAAATGGCATTCCAAGAAGAGCATGCTATGTGAAACGTTTCACACACAAAGCCAAAAAAAAAAAATGTACCATATATCAATAGCAAAAATTAGCATCCCTGAAACTTGAGCACGAAGGTTCCTCAACATATACAAACAAATCACAAATAGGTTGCCCAAAACTATAATAGTAAGTTGTCTAGAGCTCTCACCACGTTTCTATTTCTAATTGAGTCAAGGACACACACTTCCTTAACTTTAGAATATGATGGAAGAAAGCAAAATGGCTTACTAAATTGACTGCACTTCTTATATTGTGAAGTAGCAGTTGATCGATACAGCTTGACGCAATTTTCATTATAGCTCATGGGGAAACAACTTCTGTTTTTTTTCTAACACATGGGTATGGTCGCGTATATCCGACCCCCCCATACCCCGCCATGGGGGCCAGCCTCTAAGGCAATAGGGTAATGTTGTTGCTGTCGTCGTCGTCTAGAGCTCCTACCATCCCCAGCCCTTCAATTACATTTCCTGTTGGCTTCCTCCTTATTCATACCTGATGCTTCTGGTTTGTACGAGGACACAGTTCAATCCATGAACATCCATTAATCATGGGACCTAATACTCGATATTCAGTTACAGCCTCATGCGAAGCTTCAAGGCCAGAACAGCTGGCCAACAGAACCCTCTCTGTTTTCCCATCATCAAGTACAACCTGCAGTGAAAGATGGAAGCAAATGATCATAGTTATCATGTCTGCAGGACTGTTCGTTCTTAACCTTATTTATAGTGATCATGTGAGTTAATGTGTAGAGATGTTTAGGATCTGCATCCCTGTCTAACACCTGCAGATATGCAAATGTACCTAATAGAAGCAAAGTCAGACACAGAACCTTCGTAAGTGGTGCACAAATCAGGCCTTCATTTTCCCTGGGACGGCCTATTACTAAAGCCCAATATCGCTGATAAGTTGCCTCACACAGAGCAGCCCTTACCTGAAAGCAAAAGGAAAAGTTCTAGTGCTCATAACCTAACAAAGTAAAGGAACGACACATTTCAAATCGCTTGCTAGTACAAATTCCTGGACATTGTACATGACAAAGACATCAATCAGTTTCATGACCAAGTGCTGGTCATCTCCCAATACAGGAGAACGCACTGAAGTAGATTTGTAAAAGAAAAACAGTAATATTTTTTTTAAAAAAAAACGAAACAAACGCACAGACAAAAATACCAGTGGAAAGAAAGATAAAGGCATATCAAATATTACTAAGGACCTTTGCAGCCCTTAAGTACCTTAGACAAGGATTTTGCTTTATTCAAGTCACTGAAGAATGTGTTCAGATAGGAAAAGCTTTTAGCCGTTCGCCCCATGATAAGAAGGCCACTACTCTCTCTGTCAAGACGAAGCACCTGTAGAAGACAAGTTTATGCCAAATGAACTACTACCTGTCCTTCAAGTACAGATTTGGAGAACAATAACACAAAGAAAGATATATAATTGGACACATCCCAGGAAAGGAAGCAAGAGATAATTAAAAAAATCTGTACACCTGTTATAATTTGGTTTCTGATGCGACAGTTCTCTGTAAATTTAAATTGGTAAGAGCCACTTTAAGTATGCGCACATTGACATTAACTGGATGGCAACTTGTATGAGGAACGATTATTGTATGAGAAAGGCATCCACCGAGGAATCTTTATTCCAAACAAGTCATTGAGGGCTTACTTTTCATTTGGCATAAAATTTTGCAGAGGAAGATTCTTTCTACGAATTTCAATTATTTGGAGCGCGGCCTCATTGTTTCGAAATCATACCGCCACTAAAACAGCAAGGTCAACCAGAATAAAGAGGATATTGTGTCAACACTCCTAATTTTACTAGGCCTTTTCTAAAATAGCACACACTTTTCCAAAGAAAAAAAATGTCATATATAATTGTGGATCAGTGTAGAACACCAGAACCCAATCATTCAAACAACTGCAGATTCATGAAGACACGGTATCATGAGCAGTAAGATCCATAGGATAACATGTTTTGTTTAAATGTATATGCATAATGATTTCAATCTTGATAACCAAGTAAACTTCGTGAAACCAAATCTCCCCATCTCTTCTTTGCACAACCTAGTACAACAACACTCAAGGCTTTTATCACTATGTGGGGTGGCTATATAAATCAATCATTTCTCTTGCGCTTTATTTATTTTATTAATTAACTTTTTGGTTTTTGTTTTTTTTTCTTTTTTTGTTTTTGAGTCGTAGCCGAAATCCTACCATCCTTGTATGTCTCCAAATATATAATGTTGTTAAATCTATAGATATTGATCTTCAAGATCAATATTTAGAGGTCAGTTTACATTATGAAGTGATGCAGTAGGCTTGGAAGCCTAGTCATCCATCTAATATAGACAAGGTCACAGCATACACACCTCATACTCAAAACATTTGCAATTTATATGTTCTTTCAGCTATGATAGCCTAAGTAACTAAGGCAGAAAGAGTAGGAGCTGAGTATTTTAGGTTAACTTAATTGAGAAACACTACTTGCGAATCAATAACAAACGTACCAATTTAGGACCTTCATCATAGTCATATGACAGTGCTACAGCTGCTAAGGCATCCATGCTGTTATGAATTGGCAGGTTACCCTAACAAAACATAGCATTTCAAACATGTGAAGAACAGAGAAAATAGAGTAATCTAGGGGAGGGTGACATTCTAACCTTCACAGGTAACTTTGGAGGCTTATTCAGAACAATTATAGCAGAATCCTGAAATCCATCTAAAAAAAATCAGTTCAGTGTCACAAAACAAGAATACAGATAAAGAAGATTTTAACCTACCACTGCCAGATCACGCCAAATTAAGACCTTTAATCCACAACAACAGAAGAATGAACAGGAGCACAGCGCATCGATATAACAGACAACTCAAACTTTATGTATATCTTTAACATCGAATTTTTGCTTTATATCAGAAAAACTTACCAGAAAACCTTTTCCGTTTAGCTCCCCCCACCTCCCCCCCCCCCCCCCCACACACACACACAACAAAGGAGAAATATGACAATTAGTCCAACCGAAAAAACTTAGCTGTCAAATCACATTAAGAGAATTTTTGAAAAGAAAAATAGAATTGAATGACCTTGTAGATTACAAGCCTTCTTAAGTACTCTATTTCATCTGCATTCGGATATAAACTCCCACTTGGTATTATGTTAAATCTCTTAGAAATTCTAGCCTCAGCAACAGAAACTGGAGCATAAAGTCTCGCCCCCAACTCCATAATCTCATTCTGTTTGACCTGAAATTGCTAGCTCAGATGAAGTTCAGATAACAGTAGAAACAAAACAATGAAAGCAGATAATGCCGATTGAGAATTGGACAAAGTGGATCTCTGCCTCTGGGATCCCTCCGAAAAAAAAAAAAAAAAACACAACTCGTCGCACGATTATTTATACCTTTCTCATGGACTTTCTTTCATGTCCCAACACAGATAGAGCTCCCGAACCCACACAATCCATTTGCACCTAAAAGAAAGAAAAAAATCATGTACTCATATGATATTCAATGAAAGTGCAGTGCAATTTAACGCCAAATTATGACATGGAAGTGGGAGGGTGGATTATGACAATGTCCATGCTGTCACTTTCACATTATAATTTCATATTAAGATACACTGTTCTTGATGAAATTCAAGGGGAAATGACATTGTAAGATACAGACCAAGCCTTTGGTGAAGTGAGAGTGAATGAGACCACCAGGGATGTCATCAAAGTAATACTTGAGCCAGCTAATTGCAGTCACATAATTGTCGGGTGAACTCCTGCCAGGCAAAGAATGGCCAGGGAAAGGTGGCAGAGAGAGGAGCTGGCAAGGCTTTGGACCCTTTTTCCTGCTGCCTAAGTGAGCAACATGATTTGTCACTCTAATCACAGGTGGAGGATTGATTTTGGACCTCGAATAATTTCGAAATCCGCCGTCACCAAGTTTCTTCAACTGACTTCTCATTCTTCGTAAACGGAATCTGTTACCTTGGACTCGTCGATGATCCCCGCCGCCTACAGTTGCAGGCGAATACATTCCGAGAGGGAGGATCCAAGAGGTATTATTGGCGAAATATGGGAACGAAAAATATCTTATTTTTAATAATAAATTTTACAAATATGTTACATATAGTTCATCATCATCCGGACTCAGTATATCCCAACGACATCAAAAGCTATCATTAGCGTCTGGGGGGTAAGTGGTAGGCATGCAATACCTCTATCCCAAGGGATAAAGAGTCTGTTTCCAGTGAAACCTCCGGCTCTATATGTACCTGCATAAATGACATAATAATAGAGATTTGTTGTGCTAGTGTGTTAGTGAGCAAATTCAAGAAATACAAAGAAAAGACTTTCGATATTAAAATACACATGTATATGTAATGTAAAACAACGGTATAACATACGCAACCAAGTGGAAGTCAACCTAAAGCGTAGATAGTGTCTACGCCTATCAATGTCCCTAAATATACTATAAAGTGTCCCTGTATATGACCTATACCTCGTTAATCTTAATCTTATTTCTCCATGAACTCCTATCCTGGACCATGTCCTCATAGAGGTGCAAATCTAATAGGCCGCGCCTAATCTGCTCATCTCAAGTCAGTTTGGGCCTGCCTTTACTCCTGTTCCCATCTATAATGAGGCTTTCAATTGCTTTGACTGACGCCGTTGTCTGTCTCCGTTTGACATGCTCAAACCATCTCATTCTTCCTTCCTCTATCTTATCTGCTATACTAGTCACCCCTAATCTTTCTCGAAACACCTCGTTTCTGATCCGGTCTAGCTTTGTATGCCCACACATCAACCTCAACTTCTTCATCTCTGCCACTTCCATCTTCTGTAATTGTGACCTCTTGATGGCCCAGCAGTCTGTCCCATATAGCATTGCCGATCGCACTGCCACCCTATAAAATTTTTCCTTTAATTTAGTTGGAAAATTTTTGTCACACAGCACCCTGAGGCAGCCCTCCATCTACACCAGTCTGCTTGAACTTGATGTGCTACATCACTATCTATATCGCCATTCTGCTGCACAAATGATCCTAGGTACTTAAACTTACTTACTTGTGGTACCACTTGACCATCGATGGTGAGCTGACTATCCTCACTGTCTGCTACGCTGCTGAAGTCGCAGTGCAGATACTCGGTCTTAGAATGACTAATCTTTAAGCCTTTTCTCTCTAAAACACCTCTCCACTGCTCTAGTCTCATACTCAGGGTATGTCTACTTTCTGCGACTAATACAATATCATCAGCAAAAAGCATACACAACGGAACTGCCTCCTGTTTCGGCTTTAACAAGGACAACTGGAAAAAGAAATGGGCTCAACGCAGACCCTTAATGGAGACCGACCTCCACCGGAAAGAAGTCTGTATTCCCCACAGACGTATGAACGGTTGTTTTTGTCCTGGCATACATATCTATAATTATGTCTATATACTTCATAGGGATCTCTTTTGCATCCAGACTATCCCATATCAGGTTACATGGCACACTATCATACGCTTTTTCAAGATCGATGAAAACCATATGTAAATCGCGCTTCTTCTCCCTATACTTCTCCATTAATCTCCTGAGAATGTGTATTGCTTCCGTAGTTGACCTTCCTGGCATAAAACCAAATTGGTTCTCTGTAACCTGAGTTTCTCTCCTAATTCGAGTGTCGATTACTCTCTCCCATAACTTCATGGTATGGCTTAGCAACTTAATCCCTCTATAGTTCCCACAATACTGTGCGTCTCCTTTGTTCTTATATAGGGGGACCACGACACTCTTTCTCCACTCATCTGACATATTTCCTGTTTTGTAAATATGGTTGAACAGAATAGTTAGCCATTGTACCCCTTCCTCTCTTAAATACTTCCACGCCTCAACGGGTATGTTATCTAGACCGACCGCTTTAGCTCTTCCCATCTTCTTCAGTGCTCTCATCACTTCTTCTTGTGTGATATTCTGACAGTCGAAGCTATTATGTTGTCGTTGTTGGTTAGTGGTGCTTTTTCGTTCTTCGTAGTCGGCACTACTGCCGTTGAAAAGATTGTGAAAGTATGTTTGTCATTTCAACTTGATGTCTTATGCTTTGACTAACACATGTCCATCTTCTCCTTTTATAAACTTCCCGTCTCCTAGGTCCTGCCTCTTTCGATCCCTAGCTTTGGCAATCTTGAACATATCCTGCTCTCCTTCTTTTGTTTCTAGTCTCTCATACATCCTTTTATAAGCTGCAGTCTTTGCCTCTGTCACTGCCTTCTTTGCCTCCTTCCTGACGATTTTGTAATTCTCCTTCAATCTCACTTTCTCTTCTCCATTTGTAGATGGTCTTAGACGCTCTAAGACCCCATTCAAAATGACGTATAAGAAGCAACGGCGTCTTAGATGAAACCAACTTTTAACACCCGAAAACTTTTGTAGGAGCCATAGAAACTGGACTGGGAGCTAGATTATAGCCATTGCATCTAAGTCTCCATTCTGAAAGCCTCTTTAGGCATCTAAGGCGCAATTCAGAACGGTGCCGAAAGTTCCTAAGGGCCGTTTTGAATGGTGCACTAGATACTGGCGCCATCTATAAATCCACCTCGATTTTAGGCAAGATTTCACGCCACCATCTGAAATTTTACATCGGTAAACATGATCGTTCTTTCAGTGCATAAAAGTATGAAAGTTCATTTGTTCTATAGGAGTCCGATCAAATTGCCCTAAAAGTTTCAAAAAACACAACAATAGATAAATTTACTTAGCGAGCGTTGGTGGATGCCAAAAAGGATGCCATAAACATGGCCTTGAATTCGTCTGTAAATGGCTATGTTCAGGTCCGAGCAAACGTGAAGGGTTTGATTACGATGTTGTTACAATATATACTCATGAAAATATGAGATAAAAATTAACAACGTGTCCACAACTAAACATTGACTGTACATTCTGTTACTAAAAAGGGTCAAATCAGCACTAGGGTTAGAGCTCCCAAAGGCAAACGTACAACCAAAGAAATTATGGAACTCTTAAAATGATTTGATTGTTGACTACAATTATTGTCAGAATTTTGTAGTCTATGCTTAGTGTGTTGTATAATTTGTAAGAATGAACATGAAATTGAAATTGTATTCGATGATATTTGTGATCTGGTCTCATTTTCAAGAAATAAATCTTGTCTAACCCTACTCCCGCCGTAAACCCTAACCCTACTGTTAAACCCTGACATTAACTCTAACCCTAAACTTGAACCTAAATTCTAACCTTAACACTAACCCTGAACCTAAACTCTAACTCTAGCCCTAACCCTAGCCCTAACATAAGCCGAAGGCGCATCAAAGTGTAACTTCTCTCCTTCTTCTCTTTCCTACATGCCTTACCACTATATCTGCCCACCATGTCGTCCCTTCCTACAATTCCATCCATCAATTTCTTCCCACCATTCATTCACTCTATTTTCCCACTATTCCTTTCATCTATTCCTCCGTTCTTTCTTAAAGACCTTTTCATGCAATGTCGTCAATATCTCCAAGTTTTGCATGTCGCTGGAGAGTTTCAAAAAGATGCAAATGTAGAGTATAATGTCGAAGACCACCTTTTGGACCGATGTTAACCCTAGATGAAGGTTCCTTGCTTGTCCAAATCTTTGGATAAGTTGTTTCTCGACTTGAGTGACTGCAATCTTGTATATTTTTTTATTATAATGTTAACCATAACACTTTCGTTTCTAAAGTTAGGAGGATGTGGACTCTTTAAATGGTTTCATCCACCTATGTCTAAAAGAGTTGGTGGAGGCGGATGTGGACTCTTTAAATGGTTTCATCCACCTATGTCTAAAAGATCTATGACTATTATGCCGGGATTACTATGGAAGCGTAATCAATAAGAACATCAGATGAGAGAGCTTCAGTTGAATGTGAAGGCTTTGATTTCGATTCTTATTTTATTTTGGGCTGTTTTTCTAAAATATTTAAAAGAAGCTTAAAGGCACTGGAGTACTCATAGTGGTTGAAATCCTGGATATGAAGTAGAAGTGGAATGCACTTTTTTTATTGCAACATTTCCGTCAAAGTGAGGCACTCCTAGCTGAGGCACCTATTCTTTGTCCTCCACATCCAACAGGTCCTCCAAATCATTTTCTCCATCTTCATCGTCCTTGATTTCTTTATCACCGTCGTCACCGTTATTTTTACCACAATTTGTGTTTGTTTGATCTTATATATCTGCATGCGATGAGAAGCTTCCAACCATAGGATTTGAAGAGTCAACCGTAATATCTCTGTCCATAGTACCAACAACAACATTTGCGGCGGGTGGTAGAACATCACGCACTGTCACATATATCTCCACAACTTGAAGGTTTGGACAACAAATTAACACTTCTAAAGATGATTCTAAGTCTTCCTGGTCAGAAATGGTAGCCAAGCTGTAAATATAACCAGACTTATTAGACTTGAATGGATGGCGATAAACGAGCTTAATTGCTCCAACATTTGCATCTAGCTTCAATCTAGATTTAAATCTCTCTCTCTAAACTCTGTGTATGCGATATCATTTGACAACTCATCATTTCCGTAGAAGGACGATCATAAGAAATTCCGTTGTATGAATTTACCGTTTAACCTACATAATACAAAGCAATATAAATGTTTTCGCCATTGTCACCGAGTAAAGATTGTGAAAAAAGAATGTAATATCGTAGTTATAGATTGCAAAGGAGTAGAAATTTGATGGTATCTTCAGAACTGCAATGACGCGATTAAAAAGAGTATACTCTATAATGTGCCATTCTGAATTGCGTCTTAGGGTATGACAGTTTTCTGAGATGTACAGTGATTTTCAAGTGTTAAAAGCTGGTTTCGTCTAGCGCCTTAGGGGTGTCTATAAGACGCCATTCTTAATAGTGACTTAGGGCATCTAAAAATGACGCATCAACTACTTTTTGAATTTTTCTAAAACGTGTCCTATTTGTAATTTTTTTTATTAGAACTACAATATTTTTCGTATTTTCCCAACGAAATTTCCTAGCTTCTCTTCTGTCTCATTTTTTTAGTCTATCCAATAAGATTTTAACATGTATATTAAATTTTAGAAAAGATCTGAATACACATTACGTACTAACACTTACCAAAAGTAAATACACAGCATGCTAAAAACTGAATACACAAAGCGTACTCTAACATCTTCCGAAAATCTCAAGTTGCAATAAAAAATTAGGCTGAACGTATGTACGACATATGTTTTCAATAATTATTCTTTTTGTTAATTATATACGTTCATGATAAATTTTTTTTGATGTAATAAAGTTGAATGTTCCAACATTTATTGTACTAATCCTCAACTGTGCTGATTATCTCCAAAAAATAATGAGAGTGAAAAAAATGTTAATATATAATCGGATTTCATATTATTATGTTTTAGACTTATATATGGAAAAAGAAGTATCAGAATGACAATAGGACTAAATGATATTTCGTCTGTCCCAAAAAAAACCTCGCTCTTTTTATTTTAGGATGTATCAAAAGGTTTGTCCATATTCCATAAATGGTAAATTAATAGTAATTAAATTACTAACTTGTCTTCATTAAATAAGTGGATTTGTAATACCAAAGTATCCATTCAATGACAAATTAGGAAGTACAAATACTAAATTGATGTTTCAACTAACTTTTTCTATTGTGTGCAAGTTTGACATGAACAAATAACTGAAAAATCATCGCAAGCACCCTAATTTTACTAATTGAGGGTTGTCGCCAATATGCAAAAAGCTAGATCCGAAAAATGTGATAAGCAATACAGTATGGGATTAACAATATTGATGAATGTGATAATCATTCATTCACAGTCAAAATCGTACACTTTCTCCTATACTTTATACAACCGGGTCTATCACTGTAGCGTTCCGCTCCCGAGCCCTAGCATCGGGAACAGTGCACCCGCCGTAGCCTACTACGAGGACTACAAAGCGTCGTTCAAACTTTTCTACACGTCAAAACTGACATGGAGGTTTTTCGCGGAAACGATAACAAAAATAAATAACTCAATTAAAATAAATCCATCAGTGTAGAATTAAGTAAAAGGGTTGACGAAACCCGCTAAGTCAAGTATGAAATACTAATATTAAACAATAAACCTAGGTGGAGGTCTATCTGACTATCCCAAGAACAAGCCGGTCAACCAGATCCCTTCTCGAGCCCAGATCACTCTTCTCAGCCTCGATAAACAAATACTCTTAATCCTGCTCACCTGTGGAGGGGAGGTGGGGGGGTGAGTGATGGGAGTCACTCGTAGGTTACCCGTCTCTCCGAAAAAGGGACTGTCACATACTGAGTCGGGTAACACATAAAGCACGTAAAGCAGGTAGCAGATAAATACAGCAATAAAACATAAACGTATACATAATAAAGCAAATAAAACATAAACAAGGAAATAACACATACCGACCCGATCCGTATCCCAAAACGTAGTACTGAAACAACTTAGCAACAAGATAAACAATAATCTCAACAATAACAAATGCAATGCGCAACTTCATGATGCATGCACTCCTATCTACGTGTCACACGCAGTCATTTAATATCACACATTATGCTCTTTCTTTTTCATGATACGCTATGCATGTCCCGGGTCCTATTAGGTGAAGGTAACCATTATTACCAACACCCATCACACGCCTCGTCAGGCCACACGGCTCATAGGCCAAATGCAATGCTCGTGCCATGAATGCGTCACACTTGCATACTTCCGTTTGTCCTATGTTACATGCTCCGTTCTATGTTGCGTATTACCTATATTGCGTAGTTACCCTATGTTGCGTGAGGTTCATTACTGTATTTTATCTTCTACCGTTATTTCATCTTTCTAGACTTTATTTTAGGTTTCTACACTTTATTTTATTTTTCCTAGGCTTTCAAACACTTAAATCTTTTATTTAATTATTTTTATCTTCCCCTACTATTTTTATTTCTTTTATTTTAATTTATTTAATGAGTTTCTAAATTTCATAACTATAAAACATTATTATATTAGATTAATTAATTATATAAAATATATAAATTTCATTTTTTTTGTTTCGGCTCTCAGTTTGAATCGTATATAAATATTTTATATATTTCTTTTTTTTCATTATTTTATTTTCCTTTAGTTTTAATTACTGACTTTAAATTAATAAATAATAACATTCTTTATTTAAATAAACTAGTCCCTATTATAAAATAGGCCCTTATTAGGATTTTTTTTCCATTTGGCCCAGCCCCTTTTTCTTTCTCTGCAGGCTCGGCCTGCTCACACCCACTAGGCCCTCAGGCCCGCCAGCCTTAATCCCTATTTTTTTGCTTAACCCGCGATTTGGGCCCTTCTTTTGGCAGGCTGAACAGTATCGGCCCGCCATGCTCTGGCCCGCTGGCCAAGGCAGGCCAGCGGTCTATTTCCCTTTTTTTTAATTTTTGTATTACTTTTCTTTATTCTTTTAAATTCTAATTTTCTTTAAAAATTCACAACTTCTTTGTTTTAACTCCGATTAACCCCAAACCAGTGGGGTTTGTCTCATTATAACGGGACCAACACAACGGCGCTAGACACGTCAGCGCGTGTCCGGCACGTGCCACCAGGGCCCTGAAATGCGCGTTTTCTGACATTCTGAACCCGTCCTAGCCTATTTCCGTGCTATGTGATCTATATCTAAGGCCAATCATACAATTTCCACACCAAAACATAAAGAATTCATAATAAACATATAAATGATAAAGATACATTGAGAATCAAATATTTTCCCAAAACAAAATGCGAGGGAATCCAAAACAATCCGACAGAGGGGAGGGTAACCTACCTCTTGAATAAAAGTCATTGATCAAAGCGGGGTTGGATTTGATGTGGATGGTCAATTCTCTTTCTCCTTTCTCTTTTCCCTCTCTCTCCTTTTTCTCTTTTTCTTCCCTGCTTTCCTCTGTCTCTCAGCCGATATTTGCAATTTTGCAAAGTGATGGTGTGTGATTGTGGGGCTCGACTGAGCACTTTATGGAACCTTTAATTAACTGTTTTTTTTGTTTTTGCTGAAGTTGTGTGCGTGTGTTATGTGTGGTGGGGGAATAGATTAGGGGGTTTAATTAGGTGGGCCGAAAATTAAGGAGTAGTAGGGGTGGTTATGTAGTAATTGAGGGAGGAGATTAGAGGGTAAATTGGGATATAATTTAGTTTTTAAATTTAATTAATTAATAAATCTCTTTTTTTAAATTACGGTTATCATATTCTACCCCCCTTACAAAAAGTTTCGTCCTCGAAACTTGTGTATGGTGTAATCAAAGACTTAGTATGATTCTACTTGATTCATCCACCTACATAATGATCAAACTATACATCCATTGCATGTGTTGATGTGTTCACATCACACTTTCTCGACATAGGACTAAATCCTCAGAATCATGCCTCGTATATATACAAATAATTTCTAATCCATTTTGTCTTCGCTTATTTAAGATTGTAACCTAATCTACCTATGATTATCGAATCAACTTAAGGTTATTGTCATCATACCTGGATTTTATAATTAGTACGTACATACTTCCACTTATACTGCTTGACGTGCATCATTCAACTTATCGCAGTCTACAATTTCAGATTCTTAAACTCATTATATATGGTTCATCCCCCTAGATAATTAACCAACTAATATCCTTGATGTACACTAATATGGTACTTGCTACACAAAACCAAGTCCTTAAAATTAATTCTTATATACTTATGAACTAACTCTATGATCATGCCCTTACTTCTTTAAAAATATCATTAGCCAAATATATGAAATATGTGTACGACATACCTTTCTTCAAATAAACGTGGCCTACGTGGCTATAATTTGAAATATAACTTCAGTCGTTTTAAAATAATACCATTTCTATGTATTTATTTGTTTATTTATTTTAAACAAGATTTGAAATAATTTAATCGTTTTCGCAAGTGGTGTTTCAAATGACCTTTAATAAAAATGATGATATAACTTGTTCGCAAAGTATTTTGGTGAAATGACATTAATACGGTTGAAAACGTGGTAATGTAAAGTTTTATAAAACGATTTGAAGACGGTACTTTTCATTTTCTAAAGGAATATTATTATTATTATTATTATTATTATTATTATTATTATTATTATTATTATTATTATTATTATTATTATTATTATTATTATTATTATTATTATTGTTATTATTATTATTGTTGTTATTATTATTATTATTATTATTATTTTGGCTTCACAAAAGTTAGGTAAGTTTATTGCAAGCCGGTAAATAACTTCAAAAATACCTTGATGGATGAAATGATTGCGATATCGATAGTAGTCAGGTAACATTAATTTGGCTAAAGTGGATGCGATGAAACGGAAATTTGAAATCTTGAGTAAGGAATATATATAAACATATCGTTTTTTAAGAACATTAGTAGTATAAATTTTTTTTAAGGTTGTCAAAAGAATTGAAATTTTCATTATATCTGAATACAGATACATAAAAGAATTTAGTTTTGTAAAGTTTAGTAGACTACCGAGAAAATGAGATTTCAGTAGACAGATTTTTTTTAAGTGCTTGTTAATTATTAGTCATACATTGGTATACGTACTTATATAAAATATTTACTTGTTTGAAAAATATATCAGTCTCATATTTCGTATCATTCTATAGGTCATCTTTTTTTCCCTGGATAAGTCCTCCTATGTAAAGTTTCTTATAAGTCTAATGTTTGCCTACTCACGATAAAATCTTTGACTTAAATTGGTCCAATCCTAGCATGGCACGCTAATTATTGATCGACTTAAGGTGTTCTAATTCACACGCTTCTGCGCGCCACATTATTCCACTGTACTTCGTTACTTGAATACTTGAACCACTAATCTTATTCTGCTTTACATAAAAGTAGTCACTACTTGATCATGCCTGTTCTATTTTAATTCAAGCCTATTAAATTTAAGTCAAATGTCTCGATGTCAACACTTAACAAAAAAAAATGTAACGATTCATCATTCTCATGTACTTTTATAGCCGACTCATGCCTTTTACTATCGACCAATATCTCTAATGAGACTAATACCGTCGTCCCACTTAATAACTCTAGATTTCAACATCTTAACCCCTAGACTATAAATTCATTCGTACGCTCTCATTCGCTAAACTCTACTGATCATAACGCTTATAGATCGTTACTTAGTTTCTATCATTCCTCTATAAATCATCTCTTAGTATACATCATCCTATGATAATTCATTTCTTAGTAGCTATCGTCTCAACTTAGACCTAAGTCTGCTCTGATGCTAACGTCTAAGTAGGGATATGGGCCCGTTTTACTTTACCCTATTGGTACCGAGTCCCATGATGTTGTTGCAGTGATGCAGCCCGGGTTACTGACTGACCTATTAATATGTTACTAGCGTTCGTACTAGGGTGTTCCGGTTAACATTTTAATTTATTCAAATTAATTATATAGTATTCAACTAGGGCTACTAAGATTACGGTTTAAAGAGTTATGATCAACTTAGATATGACAGAATCGTATGGGATACCCTAAGTATACGTGTTGCGTATCCAATCGTCTCCTTAAGTCTAAGGCATAACTTACTTTCAGGATTGTTCTTAGTATCATCATTTCTTAAGTCTAAGATCATGTCTTATTTCTCAGATCATGTTTAATGTATAATCAACGCTTATGTCTACCTTCAGTACGTGTGTCCAAGGTCAACTCCTAACCGGAATCGTTAATTATGTTTAAGATTGTGACTTATGTTCATGATCATCGTTTATGTTCAAATCATCACTTATGTCTAAGATTGTGACTTAGGGCAAAATCGTAACTTAATTCTAATATCACGGTCTAAATCTATATTTTTCGCCGTTGATCTAGAGACATTCTTTGAAGATCATACCCTCGGCGTGTAATGCCTCTTGAACTCATTCCGAAATTATATCCAACTGATCGGCAGTGTCAGTTGTGTTGTGTCACCACTTCTCCGTATCTCATTATAGAAGAATCTCTGGTCCGCATGCGGTGGTGGAGGCGGTGTCTGCTAGTTCAACAGCTGGTGTTACTATGCTAAAGTGTTGGTCATGGTAACTATGGTATCTTCAAGTGTTTGGGAATGATCCCCTGATTCTGGCGGTTTTCACCACCATTTCTTTTATTACCAGTTTGTTCGTATCTTGCTGGCATTTTCTGAAATTTAGAACGGTTGAAAATATATTTACTTAAGTACATGTTAAGTTTGGGGGGTATTTTTGGGAATTTGTAACACTTAAGGGGTTACATGCAAATGCTCTGGGGTAATTTGAGAAATTCTGTCATTTACAGAATTCATGCTAAAAGTCAGGGCAAAATAGTAATTACGTAGAAAAACGATCGCTCACTCTCGTACCCCTTAACCCGATCATAACTTAAGTCTAAGATCATCACTTAACCCTATTTTGTTGCTCGAGGGTAAAATCGTCATTTTAAGAAAAGATTGTAGCTTAAATCTAAGTGATCTAGTTAATCCTGAGTTTCCGAGGCGGATTTGAAGCCTCGGCTCTGATACCACTTGTAGCGCCCCGCTCCCGAACCCTAGCATCGGGAACAGTGCATCCGCCGTAGCCTACTACGAAGACTATAAAGCGTCGTTCAAACTTTTCTACACGTCAAAACTGACATGGAGGTTTTTCGCAGAAACGATAACAAAAATAAATAACTCAATTAAAATAAATCTATCAGTGTAGAATTAAGTAGTAGGGTTGACGAAACCCGCTAAGCCAAGTATGAAATACTAATATCAAACAATAAACCTAGGTGGAGGTCTATCTGACTATCTCAAGAACAAGCCGGTCAACAAGACCCCTTCTCGAGCCCAGATCACTCTTCTAAGCCTCGATAAACATATATACTCTTAATCCTGCTCACCTGTGGAGGGGAGGTGGGGGGGGTGAGTGATGAGAGTCACTCGTAGGTTACCCGTCTCTCCGGAAAAGGGACTGTCACATACTGAGTCGGGTAACACATAAAGTACGTAAAACAGGTAGCAGATAAATACAGCAATAAAACATAAACGTATACATAATAAAGCAAATAAAACATAAACAAGGAAATAACACATACCGACCCGATCCGTATCCCAAAACGTAGTACTGAAACAACTTAGCAACAAGATAAACAATAATCTGAACAATAACAAATGCAATGCGCAACTTCATGATGCATGCACTTCTATCTACGTGTCACACGCAGTCATTTAATATCACACATTATGCTCTTTCTTTTCCATGATATGCTATGCATGTCCCGGGTCCTATTAGGTGAAGGTAACCATTATTACCAACACCCATCACACACCTCGTCAGGCCACACGGCTCATAGGCCAAATGCAATGCTCGTGCCATGAATGCGTCACACTTGCACACTTCCGTTTGTCCTATGTTGCATGCTCTGTTCTATGTTGCGTATTACCTATATTGCGTAGTTACCCTATGTTGCGTGGGGTTCATTACTGTATTTTATCTTCTACCGTTATTTTATCTTTCTAGACTTTATTTTAGGTTTCTACACTTTATTTTATTTTTCCTAGGCTTTCAAACACTTAAATCTTTTATTTAATTATTTATATCTTCCCCTACTATTTTTATTTCTTTTATTTTAATTTATTTAATGAGTTTCTAAATTTCTTAACTATAAAACATCTTATATTAGATTAATTAATTATATAAAATATATAAATTTCATTTTTTTTCGGCTCTCATTCTGAATCGTATATAAATATTTTATATAATTCTTTTTTTCATTATTTTATTTTCCTTTAGTTTTAATTACTGACTTTAAATTAATTAATAAATAATAACATTCTTTATTTAAATAAACTAGTCCCTATTATAAAATAGGCCCTTATTAGGATTTTTTTTCCATTTGGCCCAGCCCCTTTTTCTTTCTCTGCAGGCTCGGCCTGCTCACACCCACTAGGCCCTCAGGCCCGCCAGCCTTAATCCCTATTTTTTTTTGCTTAACCCGCGATTTGGGCCCTTCTTCTGGCAGGCTGAACAGTATCGGCCCGCCATGCTCTGGCCCGCTGGCCAAGGCAGGCCAGCAGCCTGTTTCCTTTTTTTTAATTTCTGTATTACTTTTCTTTATTCTTTTAAATTCTAATTTTCTTTAAAAATTCACAACTTCTTCGTTTTAACTCCGATTAACCCCAAACCAGTAGGGTTTGTCTCATTATAACGGGACCAACACAACGGTGCTGGACACGTCAGCGCGTTTCCGGCACGCGCCACCAGGCCGTGCGTGGGCCCCACGTGCCACCCCTGAAATGCGCATTTTCTGATATTCTGAAACCCGTCCTAGCCTATTTCCGTGCTATGTGATCTATATCTAAGGCCAAACGCACAATTTCCACACCAAAACATAAAGAATTCATAATAAACATATAAATGATAAAGATACATTGAGAATCAAATATTTCCCCAAAACAGAATGCGAGGGAATCCAAAACAATCCGACAGAGGGGAGGGTAACCTACTTCTTGAATAAAAGTCATTGATCAAAGCGGGGTTGGATTTGATGTGGATGGTCAATTCTCCTTCTCCTTTCTCTTTTCCTTTTCTCTCCTTTTTCTCTTTTTCTTCCCTGCTTTCCTCTATCTCTCAGCCGATATTTGCAATTTTGTAAAGTGATGGTGTGTGATTGTGGGGCTTGACTGAGCACTTTATGGAACCTTTAATTAACTTTTTTTTGTTTTTGCTGAAGTTGTGTGCGTGTGTTATGTGTGGTGGGGGAATAGATTAGGGGGTTTAATTAGGTGGGCCAAAAATTAAGGGGGAATGGGGGTGGTTATGTAGTAATTGAGGGAGGAGATTAGGGGGTAAATTGGGATGGAATTTAGGTTTTAAATTTAATTAATTAATTAATAAATCTCTCTTTTTTTAAATTACGGTTATCACAATCACCTATTTTGAGTTACTAGCATCTAATCCTTATAATTGCTCAATCCCTATAATTATTCAATCATCTAATCCCGTTGATTACTTAATCATAATTACAATCGCCGATTACAATATACAAGGTATGAAATAAAATCACGCTACTTTCCTAACACTCCCCCTCAAGTTGAGCAGGGGAATCTACAATGCCAAACTTGATCAATGTCTCATCGAACGTCTTTCCAGCAACAACTTTTGTCAGGATGTCCGCTAACTGATCTTCTGATGGTACAAAGGGTAATTCAATAGTTTTCTCCTCGATCTTTTCTTTAATAAAATGACGATCTACTTCGATATGCTTGGTTCGGTCATGCTGTACCGGATTTTCTGAGATATTCATCGAAGCCTTATTATCACACATCAATTTCGTCAGAAGTGAGACCTGAAGACCCAAATCATCCATTAATTTTTTCAACCACAGAATTTCCATAACTCCTTTGGTAATTCTTCGAAACCCGGCCTCAGCACTCGATAATGCTACTACTTTTTGTTTCTTACTTTTTCATGTAACCAAGTTTCCTCCGACTAGAGCGAAATACCCTGAGGTCGACCATTGATCCAATACATTCCCTGCCCAGTCGGCATCAGTGTACACTTTGACGTCCAAATGATTGTGATTTCTGAACCAAATACCACGACTAGTCGTCCCTTTCAAATATCTGATGATCCTCTTTACTGCGTCCATATGATGACTCTGAGGTCGATGCATAAACTGACTCACCAGTCCAGCCGCGAATGAGATATCAGAACGAGTATATGCCAAATAAATTAGTTTTCTCACTAGTCGCTGGTACCTTCCTCGATCGGTACTCGGCCTTCCTTCTTCGAACTCTAACTTTCGATTTACTAACATCGATGCACCAGCAGGTTTGCAATCCACCATACCAACCTCTGCCAGCAGGTCCAGAACATATTTCTGTTAGGATATAAAAATCCCATGCTCAGAGCGCTTTACCTCAATCCCTAAGAAATACCTAAGGTCCCCCAGATCATTCATTTTAAACTCTGAGAATAACTGTTGTTTGAGTACCCTAATCTCCTCCGTGTCATCACCTGTAATAATCATATCATTTACATAGAGTATCAAGCACGTTACCTAGGACCCTTTTCTTTTTATAAAGAGCGCATGGTCTGCATTACTCTGTTTATAGTCCTGTTTCTTCATGAAGGTAGCAAATCTTCCAAACCATGTCTTGGGTGACTGCTTAAGACCATACTGTTAGTGTATGTGCCCTAGGCCATAATTTGGATATTTATGTTATACATTTATTATTAATAAAAGAGGTTTTATTATCATTATTGTTGGTTAGTATGTTACACAATTTTGATATATGTCCCTGATTAATTATTGTTATAGAGATAAAATAATTTATAATCAGTATGAGTATTGATTTGATAATCATGAGATGATTATGTGTATGTTGATACAAATCAATCTCATAGATACTTGTTAGAGAACAGTGTATTGGATAGACCCATCATGAGATTACTACATGGATTAGCATCATAAGTAAATCTCATGATAGTCATGTCTTAATCCTTTGACTTGAGATTGTCATAGTATCCAACATAAGGACTATTATATTTTGACATGATCAAACATTATCCGTAACTGGATAATGATAAAGGTCATGATTGAATGTGATAGAAATTATGTAGAGGATGTTGAACAATCAAGATAGAATTTGTCCCTCTCTTTTGAGAGAGATATCTTTGGACACCTCGATTAGTGAGACTGTGAAATGCATGGCCGTGCTCAAATGAATTGATAGTGTGATCAATATCATTTGTTTTATCAGTCTACTTAGAGATCGAGTAAGCATATGTTTGAACAATATAAGTATGACCATGACTTATGTTCAAACTAGATATCGTGTGACAAAGGAATTAATGCATGTGCTATTATTAGGCTAATTGGATTGTACTCGTATTAATTGGGTAGTCGTAATGCCTTGCTAGAGGCTAATTATGACTTGTTGGTTTAATATAGATTTAATCAACTACCAATTAATATGGGCCTATCGGGTCACACACAAGAATGCGTACGGCTAAGATTAATAATGTTAATAATATTAATATGGGATATTAATTATTATTATTATTATTATTATTATTATTATTATTATTATTATTATTATCGCTTTTAATATTAATAATATTAATATTGGATATTAATTATTATTATTATTATGATTTTCGTTTTTTTGGTGATTATATATATATATATATATGCATTATCGGATAATAACGAGAGAATCCGTATCTGATATGGATTTTGAATATCCTGATATAATCCATATTTGATATGAATTTTGATTGGCATCAACTAATCCGATTGGGACTCGGATTTTGATGTCCATATATGTGTATATATATATATGTGTATCTCGTATAGAGAAGACAGACGAAAACCAACAGAAAACAAAACCCTAGAATCGTTTTTGTGAAAAACCGAGTTCTTCAGTCGTGCCGTTTGAAGAGCTAGCACTCCGGGCGGAAGCGTTCGTGTGGATACCGACATAGAGTGTTGTGATTTTGCACCTCTTCCATCTGCAGATTTCGAATCTACGGAGGTAATTTTTGATTTCTTTTGTCGAATTAAACGAACAACATGGATCCTTGGTAGGAAATCGGAGATCAAGTTTTGTTTTTCCGCTGCACGTTTTACAGTGATCTCATTTGATTTCCTAACACATACAACGAGCGTCTCAATCGGCATACTTCAATTTCAACAAACTCTTCTGTGAATCCATGAGGCGCACTCATATATACTTCCTCTTTTAATTATCCATGGATGAATGCATTTTTTACATCGAACTGCTATAGAGGCCAAGACTTGGTGGCTCAAGACCCTGACGTGTTGACCTTTACCATGGGTGAAAAAGTCTCTGAAGAGTCAACCCTATAAGTCTGAGTATACCCTCATGCAACCAACCTCGCCTTGTACCTTTCAATACTTGCATTAGCTTTATATTTGATCGTGTATACCCATCGGCACCCAACGGACGCTTCCCATCTGGTAAGGTCACTTTATCCCAGGTGTATTTTTTATGTAGCGCACTCATTTCCTTTTTCATTGCCAAACACCATTCTTGTTGACTCAATGCCTCTTCAAATGTCCTGGGAATCATAACATCACATGCGGAAGGCAAAAGTCCTTTTGCACCTTTGAGTGGATATATGGATCCTTTTGATATCTTACTTAGAGAATATCAAACTGGGGGCTTTCCTCTGTTTTGTCGAGGTGGGAGTATTCTACCCTGATTAGCTGAGACGCCTTCATCATCCTGTATAGTTTCACATATAGCAGGGTCTGGGCTAGACGAGGTAGGTAAGGAGACATATCAGAAGGCAACAAAGTAGATATATACGAGGATAATACCTGATTTTGTAGAGTACTTGGAATATCCGCAGGAGGTGAGTCACTGGCTGGCAGCGAAGGAAGAACTATATCCATGTCAGGTAAGGCACAGTCGGCGCCACCTACTTGTCATGTTGATACTGTCTCTGACTTACTAAGGTTATGGAGCCAGTCGTAGGTTTCACTGGATGTCTTCCCGTGAGACCAAGACGAGGCAGAATAGAAATATTCATGCTAAAGAAATGTGCAATTGAGTGTAATATGGACGCGACGTGTATGCGGATGATAACATCGGTACCTTTTCTGAGACATGGTGTGTCCTACAAACACATATTTGTTGGCACACACATCTAATTTGGAACGCTGTGATGATGGAATATGAAAAATACAGTGCACCCAAATACTTTTGGGGGTAATGTAAGCATAGAGGGTACCTCAGTATGAGCAGCAAGTATGGATAGTGGGGTATGATGATCCAGAATTTTTGTGGGCAGTCGATTAAGGAGATAAGTAGCGGTACCAACAGCTTCAGGCCAGAAGGTTTTTGGTACATGGGATTCTAGCATCATAGCTCTGGTCAGTTCTAGTAAAAAGCAATTTTTTCGTTCTGCCACACCATTTTGTTCTGGCATATGTAGGTTTGATGTAGAATACCATGTGTGCTACAAAACGCTTTTATATCACTATTGATGTATTTGCCACCATTTGTTAGATCGAAGAATTTGAATCTTGGTGTGAAATTGTGTGTCAATCATACGATAGAAATCAATAAACTGAGAATAGACATCAGACTTATTCATCAACAAACATAACAAAGTACTGATACCCAAGAACAGTGGTATGGGGAGAGAGACCACACACATCAGAATAAATCAGACTAAGCAGTGTCTTGACCCTAGTATTATTTGGCTTATACATAGAACGATGATGTTTAGCATGAAGACAAGTATTACAAGATAAAGTAAGTACATAATGAGTTAAAGCATGAAGTAATTATTTCATATACCCTAGCGAAGGGTGGCCCAGATGCTGGTGCCATAACCATAGTCGTTGTTCGACAGTTCCAGTGGCAAGATTAGACAGGTCCTGTTGCACCATATTTGTCATATAATATAGCCCGTTCTTCTCAATGCCACATCCACTTATCGCTCTCGAGTGAATATCCAGTAATAAGAAAAAAGTAGGATATATCGAGACAACACAATTTAAATCACGGGCAATTTGACTGATAGATAGTAATTTGGATGATAGACTAGGCACATAAAGACAATTATGTAAATGTAATTTAGGGTAACTGAAATAGTGCCACCCCCCGAGACAAGAATAAGTGCACCATTGGCCGTTTCGATATGTGTTTTTGTCAGAGTGGTCCATTTTTTAAAGTCATAAAGGTCATTAGACATGGTGTCCGTTGAACCGTTATCAAGTATCCAAGTAAAGTTAGATGGATTGGTGGAGAAGGAATGGGTTTATACGGTTTAGAGTCGTGGGGACTGGTTTTGCCAATTTCTGGGGGTTTTCTGGAATTGACAAAAAGAATATAGGCTTTTATGGGATTAACTAAAGTTTTTGGGTCAAATGATGTCACTTGAAAAACTGAGGGGGTCAGACTATCATTAACAAAAATGTTAGGGACGCGGGTTGCTTTATGTGAAACCTGCAGGATAGAAGGAGCAATTTCAGTAGGGGTAAAATAGTCCAAACACACATTATAAGGGTTGATGGTATTTTCCCCCAACCCATTTACTTCCATCCCCTTCATTACTTTCGACGGCTGTTCCTGTACATTCTGGAATCTTCTCTCCTTTGGCTATGGCAGTCGTCCTTGCTCCTCCTCCTTTCCCTCTTTCTCCATCAGTCTGGTGACGCTTTCCCTCATACCAGTCAGGATATCCAACCAACTGAAAGCAGTTTTCTTTGGTGTGCCTTTTCTGCCCACAGTGGCTGCACACCAACCCTTCCTTATCATCTCCACGCCATGACCAATTGAAGCGTGGTTGTCCCCCAAGACCTCTTTCTCGTCCCTATCCAGAATTTTGGCCTCTGGTAGCCACACCCTGAGTTGCCATGCCTTGTCCAATCCGCAGTGATGGATATTCTTCTGAGAGGATGTTTTTTAGAACAACATATCTGTCTTTTGCCCGTCTTATCTCTCGATATGCCGTTTCTAAGGATGGGAAAGGATATCTTTTGAGCAATTCGTTCTTCTCTGTGTTGTATTTTTCATCTATAGCAGTTAAAAATTGGTAAAGTCTGAGGGCCTCCATTTACTGGTTGTGTATGTTAATGTCTATTGGATAGGTCATGGGGTTGGGCTCCTGTGCGTCTATTGCAGGCCATAGATCTTGTAATTTTTTCCAGCAAGCTTCAATGCTTCCTCCCCCTTGCTTGATCTGACTGGCTCGCCGGTGAAGATCGTATGTTCTGAGGGAGTCAGGGCTTGACCCATATGCGAGTGCTAGGTCATCCCACAACGCTTTTACAGTAGGATAACGGGTCACATTCACAACCAATGATAGTTCTATAATTTGGATAATCCATGTAAAAGCAAAATTGGCGGCTTGTTCCCATCCGGAAAACTCAGGGTCCATTGGTAGTGGGGGAGAAGGAACACCAGTGAGGTGAAGTCTTCACCCCCTTCCAATGATTGCCCGCAGCACCAGTGGTGCCCAAACTGCGTAATTGTGGCCATTAAGTTTAACTGAGATGGTAAGGTTTTCTGTTGATAAGGGCACTGGTGAGGGTGCTGGGTTTGTTACTGTTCTGGACGGATTATTTTGTAGGATACTGGCTACCTGAACTGCTAGGTCAGCCAGATTTGGTGTCTTTGGCTTGCTGGTTTCTGGGTTTGACATATTTGCTCTGTGTTTTTGTTTGGTGAACATGTGATAAGTTGCAATACTGCACTTAATCAAGGAACAAACATCTGAGATTGGTAACAGACGGACTGGTATGATATGGTAGACTACTGAGACTGGCGTGGAAAGGTATGTCCGTTAATTAGGTATGTTAAGGCTATGATGAGTATAACTTCTGAGTCTCTACCCAGAAATGCAAACTCTTCAAATCTGGTAATTTTGAGTAGGACCAAAGGTGCTCTGGTACCATGATAACTAATAGAGTATGAGATTAACAATATTGATGAATGTGATATTCATTCATTCATAGTCAAAATCGTACACTTTCTCCTATACTTTATAACTGGGTCTATCACCTATTTTGGGTAACTAGCATCTAATCCCTATAATTGCTCAATCCCTATAATTACTCAATCATCTAATCCCGTTGATTACTTTATCATATTTACAATGGCTGATTATAATATACAAGGTATGAAATAAAGTCACGCTACTTTCCTAACATAATGTAGTAGATTCATGCCACTCTTGAGTTTGAACTTGACTAGGCGGATTGACCTGTTTGAGGATTACCTCTCCGAGATAGAGGAGGATCGGTGCGTGCCTTTAAGTCTTCCGAAGTTCTGAAAGATTTAAGCCAATTGGAGATAAAGCAAGGCTAGAAGGGTGGCCTCTAAGAAAAGATTCGGGCTGGGTGGCGGCAGGGGGGGCTTATCTGTGCATACATTGACGCAATTCGAACAGAAATTTATAGAGAAAAAAGTAATTTTAAAGAAAATATTATCTAGTGAAGGGTTTAAAGAAATTATACCGATCTCCCTAGAAAAGGCACCAAGTTCTTAATGCATATAGTCAGAACACCTAAAATAATTCTATGAGTAAGCTAACTACTAGTAGATACGATAAGTAAGAGTCATTGTACAAAGACAAAGGCTCTTCCTAATTCTTTCTTTTAGATAATTAGCAACTAATTTACTTCAAATTAACCTAAGTATAACTTGTGTGGGCAAGATTTAACACAAATTCAATTGTTAAGATTGAGTTGTTTATAATTTACTGAACATCAATTAAACAAAGCTAAATACTACTACACTACTAATGCAAATAAAATAAAATAAACTACGGGAGGTTTTTGTGACGAAACTTAAATTGACATGTAAAGAATGGTCTTTTGCCCATTTGCAAGAACCACTGATGTGGAGTTTTTTTAGAGCATTTAATTTGCTCCCTTGGGGTGCAACGTAATGGCCCCACTGTTATGACCCGTCCTTTTTAATAAAAAGAAACAAAGAAAAAGGAAATAAAAGGGGAATAAAAAGGAAAATAGTATACTAGGAAAAGAAAAATATTACAAGTATAGATAATAGTCATCTTGTGATATATGATTGGAATAGGAAAATATTGGATAGCATTATATATAAGTGATTAACCTTATGTATGAGTCATATACATATTACGAAATTACTAACATATATATATATATATATATATGTGTGTGTGTGTGTGTATGTATGTATGTATGCACCCCTAATTAAAATACAAACCCTACACCCCTTGAGAAAAATCGGTAGCCCTAAAACCTACCCAACGACATACAGCCGGCCTAACCTAGGAGGAAGAAGAAGGAGAAAACTTTTGCTTCAACAAACCCTAATCGGTGATTACGGTATAGTATATATGTATCCAAGTAAGTAACCTATCTGTACTCGTTATGAATCTGCGAACCACATACATATATTTTTGTATAAATTCAAAGGTCATGCATGTGTATATTTGATCGCATAGATGGATGTATATATGGATGTATGTACGGCCGCTTGTGTATGTATTGGTACAAATATGTTATTTTTCTTTTGCATATGTAGGTAGGAAGAATGTATGTATGGCCGATTTGTATATATACACATAAATTGATGTACAATTTTCATATGCATATGATATATAAACAATTATATATAGTATATAGATATATATATATGTTTGCCGTGTATATATATATATATATGTGTGTGTGTGTGTGAAAGTATGAATTTGTGTGGCATATGAATGGCGACTGAGACATACAATTGGACATGGGGGAGATATATTTTTGGCAGGACTGACTTTTTGGTATAGGTGGTGATGTAATTTCTAGAAGTGTAGGATTTATAAATTGCGGATTATCTAGGATATAAATTTGGGAAATTGTGTGGATTTCAGATGAATTTGACAATGGTGTTAATTGGGATTTTTCATATTCTGAAGATGGAATAAGTTTGAGAATAGCATAAGATGAATTCTGATGGGAAGACGGCGGCACCAGTAGCGGTGCATGAAGCACACGCACCGGCAAAGTGGCGACGCGTGGCAATACATGCATGGGTGTTGTATGTTAGGCGTAAACTGTACTTGCTATCTATGATGTTAAATGTGAGAAAATATGGGTGATGTGAATTTTGGAAGGAGGCTGAAGGGTATGAAGAGGGTGAATGAAATTAGGATTTTGGAGAGTAGGGAGGGGGAAAGCCGAGGGAGTGGGGTGGGGGAAAGGAGTACTGGCGTAGGGGACAGAGGGGGAGCAGAGGGTGTTGGGGGCAGAGGTGAGATGAGTTGAGTAGTAGATTGGGGAAAAATGGACCAAGGGGATACGTGTATGTATTTACGTGTATATGCACATGTATGGGCGTGTGTATGTATATGTATATAGATATACGATAATAGTAGTTATTTAGATATCGAAAAATTGTGATTGATTATTTGGTATATCATGATTTGATATTTGAAATATTTATGATTGGTATTTGAAATTTCTCGATATTAGAATTGCATTTGGAATATATCTATATTTGAAAACGTTTTGGAAAAATCAAATATTTTGGAAATTGTTTTCGAGAATCGTGCATATTACGAAATCATCCTTACAAGGGAAATATATCAGTTAGCTGAATTGATCCTAAACAAACAGAGAGCACGAGCGTAACTACTTAGGCTGGGAAAGGATGCAAGGGCATATTTTGTAGGACCTGCAAGGCACCACTAGAAGGGGGAGGGGGGTTGAATAGTGGGTGCAGAAAATTTGGTTTTTAAAAATGTTTTAATCCAAAAACCCAACTTCTGAAAACAGTTTCTGTTTAAGGACCTGTTTTGCGACGTTTGAAAAACTAGGTTATAGGCCTTCAAAAATTCTGAAATTTAGAGAGATTGTAGTCTCAGATGTTTTGAGTATCTCCTAAAAATTTCAGATCAAAATTCAATCTTTAACCCTTTGAAAAACGTTGGCGGTCAGATTGCGCAAATCTGCCCGAAACGGTAGTCTAATTTAAAGAATTTATTCCGATTAAACCGTGGCTCCAAATGGTCTGAAACTTTCGTGACAAACCCCTTACTATGTTTATTTAATTGGTTTGAAACAGATTTGAAAATTTCCTTTGGGAAGTTAGTCAAATACGTTCAAAGTCTCAACCTTTGCAAGTCTGAAAATCAGACTGCACTTGTCTCAAAACTATTGACGTTTGAATGACTTATACTTGTCCAAAACGGTTGAAACTTGCATCAAATTAAACTTAAAATGTGTGGCTATGTTTCTGAAAAGTTTCGTGATTTTTGAAATTCGTTTGATATTTTTAAGATCGCGATGAAAATGATGCACAGTGCAGGAAACTGAAAGTAAAGTGTTGAAAAGTAAAGAACACAAGGAATTTTATACTGGTTCGGTTAAATCAACCTACTCCAGTCTTCGAGGACACCTTCCTCGGGTATCACTAAACAAAATGACACCTTACCACACAGGGTTGATGGAGTTATACACCAACTCTAACCCTTTACAATCAAAACAAGCAATCACAATGATCACACGAACACCACCACCAAAAGGATGAAGCTTTGGTCACACCTTGATCAACCTTTTACAATAATAGGTGTGTATGGTGGTAACCTATACAATGTATTTGAATGTAGATACGATAGGCTTTGAGAGAGAAGAAGAAAGAAAGGTAGAAGAAGAGAGTATAGAAAACGTTTTTGCACTCTTGAAATTGTAAGACTTGTCTTGTGTTTGATTTGCTCTTCTTCACTTCCTTTTATGTCAACATTGTAGGATCTGCAAGGCACCACTAGAAGGGGGGTTGAATAGTGGGTGCGGAAAATGTGGTTTTTAAAATTGTTTTAACCAAAAACTCAACTTCTGAAAACAGTTTCTGTTTTCAAGACCTGTTTTGAAACGTTTTGAAAACTAGGTTACAGGTCTTCAAAAATTCTGAAATTTGGAGAGATCTTAGTCTCAGATGTTCTGAGTATCTCCTAAAAATGTCAGATTAAAATTCAACCTTTAACACCTTTAAAAGTCGTTGATGGTCAGATTACACAAATCTGCTAGAAACGGTAGTCTGATTTGAAAAATTAATTTCCATTTAACCGTGACTCCAAATACTCTGAAAATTTAGTGACTAACTCCTTATTAGGTGTATTTAATTGGGTTGAAACAATTTTGAAAAATTCTTTTGGGAAGTTATTCAAATACGTTCAAAGTCTCAACCTTTGCAAGCCTGAAAATCAGACTGCACTAGTCTCAGAACTTTAGACGTTTGGATGACTTATACTTGTCCAAACGGGTTGAAGCTTGAGCCAAAAGAACCTTAAGACGTGTGGCTATATTTTCTGAAAGTTTTATGATTTTTGAAATTCGTTGACTATTTTTAATAACGTTATAAAAATGATGTACTGTGCTGGAAACTGGAAGTAAGTGCTGAAAGTAAAAGAACACAATGAATTTTATACTGGTTCGGTTAAATCAATCTACTCCAATCTTCGAGGACACCTTCCTCGGTTAGCACTAAACACAAAACACAAATAACACCTTACCACACAGGGTGGATGGAGTTACACACCAACTCCAACCCTTTACAAACCTTGTAAATGATTACAACGATCACGAACACCACCACCTTGCAAATGCAAGATTGATCACACCTTGATCAATCTTTTACAACAATAAAGAGTATATGATGGTATGTAAGAAGCCTATTCAAGATGTATGAATATGAATACAATAGGCTTTTAGAGAGAAGAAAGAAAGAAGTGTAGAAGGAGAGAAATGTATGCGTTTTTGATACTTTTGAGAACCGAGTTATGGTAATCCAACGATACATTTTTCGATCAGACGCTGGATTTGAAACCATCACAACGCAATATGAGTATAACGTAATAAAATTACTATTTCGATTGTAAGACGATGAGATCGAGATAGTGATTTATATTAGAAAAAACTGAATTTTTGATTTATTCATTCATCAGGATGCAAATGTGTATGACACCGTAATACACCGCGATTCTGGTGTTGAATAAATCCAAGTTTAAATTTGGTTAAAAATTTAATCTTTGATTCACTATACACCAAAAACACAGTATGTATGTACCCTGTTATGAACGATCTTGTGGATACAACACCGAAGTCTAATGTTTAATAAATCTAAATTTAAAACTAAAAACAACAAAAGTGGCCTAAAAATAGAAAAAATAGAAAGAAAACTGTTTTTTGGTGTCCATTTTAAGAAACCAAAACGGATATATTTTCCTCTTTATCTAGGCAAATTCTAGTTCTCCTTTGCTATTTGTTTGTTTTCTTGTTTCAGATTTCAAATTGTGAGAAAATGGTAAAAAAACTTTGTATTAGTGTCTTTCAAAAGTTATTGTCTGTAAACCCCAACTCCCGTTCCTCCCTCTTCAGACAAATCTCCTCTTTCTCCTAGCACGTAAATGTCCTGATTCTCCTTTTATAGGAAAATTAGTACTCTACGGTGTGCATTTCTTTCTCAGTTTGCCTATGCATGGAAAGATTTGAATTTCTTTCTCAAATATTCTTTTATCAGAAAATTTGTTTGAACAGGAGTGGGGGTTTTTGTTTTGGAGGTGTAATTTTGTTCTCTTGTGGAGTATTAGTCGTTTAGGTTCTTATGGATAGGAGGAGATGGTGGACACGTTGACGGAGGCAATCGCTCTATTTTTTTCTTATTTTTCTCTTCAGGCGTCTTGCTTCTCGATTCTTCACTACTCCTCTCCACCTTTTTCTCACAATTATGTAATCTTTTTCCTGGTGCAGATATCTGTTGTATATTCTTTCTCCAATGTCAATCATCTCCACATTTTTGGTTGTTGGGAATGACGCTGTTTCATTTCTTGTGTATTCTTGATTATGAAATAGGTGAGACAATCATTTTCTCTGCTTATTTCAAAATTCTGTTCAAGTTTTGATTGCATCTGAAAAGGAAGGTTGTTCGATTCTGAGAATTGTTGAGAAATTTTTCGGTAGGGAAGAAAAAAACTGAACATGTTTATATGTGGTAATGAATCTCTGAGTTCTTGTCTTCTGGAAGTGTTTTAAGAAATCTGTTGCTGAAGTTTTTGTTTGGAGGCACAACATGAACCGTTCACTGTGAAATCTGCCTCTCAAGAGTTGTGTTGATTAATTCTTTGTGGGTAAACTCTGAGTTCTTAACTGAGTTCAAATTCTTTGTTATATTTATCTGAGTCGCGAGAATCAGACCTGTTTCTTGGATTATCTGTCTTAGGATCTCTTTTTGCCTAAGTTACTGACCTTTGATTTGAAATGTACCTTGTTCAGGCTTATTTCAAAATTTCTACTACTAACGATTTTTTTAAAGATCTGATAGACTTTGAAAGGCGAAGGTTGTAAACAAGACAATGCGCTTACGGGTTGGCGTGTTGTCCTAAATATTGGTTCTGCTTCTCAAGCTTTGAAGAACAGTAAAACTCTCTCCAGTGCTAATATGGCCTTGGATGGGAGCAGGGTCAATAAAACACTGTGGGATGATAATCTCAATCAAAGGTAACAAATTTGGTGTGTATTCATATAATGTTCAAAAGAATCTCCCAAAGATTTTGTTCGTTGAATGGGTATCTGTGGCGCCCTGCACCCCGGCCTCGCCAGAATCGGTGCACCAGCCGTACTTCACTAAGGAGAATAATAGGCGTCGTCTCATACTGTAGCGCCCCAGCCCGATACCGTTATCGGAACCAGTGCACCCGCCATAGTCTACTATGAGAACTACGAAGCGTCAAGCAGATCAAGCATACATCCTTCATAATGTAAGTTAAAACCAGCGGAAACGTCATAAAATCTAAACCTTCATTGTCAATATTACAACCAGAAAACTGCAGCGGAAATAAAACTGTTTGTTCATCTAGCCAACATAGGTTTTAGAACAACATAATAACAATAACTTTCCAAACTTAAACAAAATAGTCCAGCATCTATCTATTCCCTTGTCCATCGTCCCATTGAGCCCACTCGCCGTCGTCTTCGATAAATATCAGCTCATAATCAGGCTCACCTGAAAGAAGATAGAATGATTGTTCTTAGCGAAAACTTCGCCAGCAAGTAACCCGTCTATACACCTTACGGAATCACACACGTCGAGTCACCAGTGTATAAAACATTGCCCAAAAATAAGGTGCTCGGGTTAGCAAATAGCATCTTAATAAGGATTACTCAAAACAGATAAAGTCCATATAGATACACAGTTACGAGAACCAACATGTATTAAAACAACGTATCACATAAGCAAGTCATAGACTAATCACGTTTCTTGCATGTCAAGTCTTATGCTTCGTGTATCATGATGCATGTACTTCTTTAAAATCACACACAACACCCATGCATATGCCTTCTTTCATAAACATGTCATGCATGTCATTTCACAAACATTTCATCACTTTACATATCATATTCTTTGCGTAGCAGAACTTTATACCCTGTGGGTGATCAGTCCACAGCAATCATAACTTTATACCCCGTGCTGAAAGGTCCACGGCCCCATTACATATATCATATATCCGTGCTGAAAGGTCCACGGCCCCATTACATATATCATATATCCGTGCTGAAAGGTCCACGGCCCCATTACATATATCATATATCCGTGCTGATAGGTCCACGGCCCCATAAAATACTTCATTTTCCGTGCGGATAGGTCCACGGCCCCATAACATACTTTATACCCTGCTGTTGATTCACAGATCACGCTCTTTATACCCTGCTTTCGCAGACGTGACTTTTATACCCTGTGATCAACCAGCAGCCATTTTGTCTTTCGCAAACTTTACCTTTCTTGTTCTTTTGCAAAACATATCTCAAATCAAATGCAAGTGCCCATGTCATGATGCAGGATGCACAAATAGCTTCATATCAACATGTAACACACACACACATACATCTTGTCTATCAAGGATATGGTCTTGCACCTCAAACACTCCCTAAACGGGTTTTACCAAGTCTATTTGTCTCACTTATTCACTAGAATTCAATCTTATGCTTACTTAATCAAACTTACCATCTACACCTCAAATATACCTCAAATACCCTTGCATTTTATGTTCAAAAGAAGTGTATAAAGTTACTACACTTACATAGTGTGCCTAAAGGGTCAAAAAGTCTTCCAGTACAGTTGGAACGCTACATGAAGCGCCTATAGTGACTTCAAGCGCCTATACTAGGTGTTCGAAGTGTTCGGGGATGTTCCGTAGACATTGAACGCCTACATGAAGCGCCTAATGTGACATGAAGCGCTTCAAGTAGGTGTTCGAAGTGTTCGGACGGTTCTAAACTGCAGTTTTTCTGTACGGGAAAGTTCCAGGACACATGGAACGCTACATTAGGCGCCTAATGTGACTTGAAGCGCCTCATGTAGGCGTTCGAAGTGTTCTGACGATGCCAAACTGCAGTTTTTCTGCAGTAACTTCCACCCAACTCCTTTCTTCTTCAACCCTTCCAGGTTCAACACTTAAAGATCCATCTTAACAACTAGATTCATCATACTTAACATACATCTAATCATGAATTGATGCTTAGTGAATGTCTAACAAGATCCATTCTAAATCTTCAATCATTCACCACCTTCAAGAGTTATCATCAACAATACCCAACCAACAAGACTACAACAATGTCATCACTCATCCCTCAATTTCCTGCACTTACTCTCAACATCTAAGTGTATACAATCAACACAAGAGTAGAGCAAGACAAGAAACACATCAACATATATACTCTCATGGGCATGGTTGACTAACAACAATTACTGCACAACTATTTTAGAAATATGGCCCAAAGAACAAGACTTTACACAATTAGCAACAAGACTTACATATAACAAAGCATGTTTGATAAACAAGACAAGAATACTAATGTGTGATTCATGTTTTCTCTTTGTAAGAACATAGGGCCTACAGTATCAAAATTTACATAAAGCGTATAGAAAGATTACTTGCCTTGGTTTCTAGTTAATCTTACGGATTTACTGCAGAATTTCAATGGAGATTGCACCTAGGTTGGCCTTCTTCCTTCCTTTTCCTTCCTCTCCTCTTCTTCTTCCTCTTCTTTCTTCTTCTCTCTCTTTTCTCAGAATTTTCCTTCTCCCTTTGCTGTCAAAACCGCCCCTCATGCTGAGAAGGGGGAAGTTATACTAGATTTTGTAACTCCCCTAACTCCTAGTAGGGACTATTTGATAATTTACTATGATTTCTTTTAATTCTACTTTTAACCCCTTTCTTTTGTTCTTCTATGTTTTGAGTAACTAAGTTTTATAATCTTACATAATTAATTAAGTTGCATTCAAGGTTAACCTCTAAGTATTGAAAGTTGCGCTTAAAAATCACGGGGTGTAACATTCCACCCCCCTTACAAAAAAGTTTCGTCCTCGAAACTTACGTACCTTAGTCAAAGAGCTGAGGATACTTCTCCCGCATTTGTTCTTCGAGCTCCCAAGTGGCTTCCCGTTCTGTGTGATTGCTCCATTGAACCTTTACATAAGGGATCACTCGCTTCCTCAACACTTGATCCTTTCGGTCCACAATTTTCACGGTTACTTCCTCATATGTAACATCGTCCTTGAGTTCCAAAGGTTGAGCTTCAAGTACATGACTTGGATCCGCCACGTACTTTCTTAATTGTGACACGTGGAATACATTGTGAACTTGCGCCAACACCGGAGGTAATGCCAGCTTATATGCCAAGGCTCCTACCTTCTCAAGTATTTCATAAGGACCAATGAAACGAGGGCTTAGCTTGCCTTTTACTCCAAACCTCATGACGCCTTTCGTAGGTGATACCTTCAAATAAACTTTATCACCCACATCAAAATCCAATGGTCGTCGTTTGGAATCTGCCCAACTCTTGCTGCGGTCCTGAGCCGTCTTGAGTCTTTCCCGAATGACCTTCACCCTCTCTAACGTTTTCTCTAATAGCTCAGGTCCAGTAATGGTCCTCACGCCCACTTCGTCCCAATAAATCGGAGACCTACATTTCCTTCCATACAAAGCCTCAAAAGGAGCCATATCAATTGCGCTGTGGTAACTATTGTTATAAGAAAACTCCATCAGCTTTACCATTCCGTCCCAACTCCCTTTAAAATCCAGCACGCAAGCTCTTAGCATATCTTCCAAGGTTTGAATTGTCCGCTCGGACTGTCCATCAGTTTGAGGATGATACGCCGTACTCAACCTTAATTCCGTACCTATGGCTTCTTGGAATGCTATCCAAAACTTAGATGTGAACCGTGAATCTCGGTCGGACACTATACTTACCGGGACTCCATGCAAACTAACAATACTGTCCATATATAAACTCACTAACTTGTCAAGAGGTGCTTCACTTGAAACGGGTAAGAAATGGGCAGACTTTGTTAAAGGATCCACGACAAACCAAATCATGTCACATCCACTTCTTGTCTTTGGTAAACCAGCTACAAAATCCATTGTGACATGTTCCCATTTCCATTCCGGAATTTCCAACAGCATCAACAATCCACCAGGCCGTTGGTGTTCAGCTTTGACTTGTTGACACACCAAACACCTCTCTATGAATTCCGCAATATGTCTTTTCATCCCGGACCACCAATAGTATCGCTTGAGGTCTCTATACATCTTGGTGCTACCGGGGTGTATCGATAACCTTGAATTATGAGCTTCTTGCAAAACTTCTTTCCTAAGTTCGTCAACATCCGGCACACATAATCTTTCCCTAAACCATAAGCTCCCATCATCCTTAGTCCGAAATCCTTCAACTGGACTATGTTTCACCCTTTCCATTATCTCACTTAAAGCCTTATCTCTCTTCTGTGCCTCCTTTATCCGATCGATCAAACTCGGGGTGATAGTTAATGCTGTCAAAACGTTCACCGTGGATTCAATCAAATCCAAACCAAACTCCTCCATCTCTCTTTCCAGTGGTGATTGTCGTGCATAGCTGGACTTCCTACTTAAGGCGTCGGCTACCTTGTTAGCCTTTCCCGGGTGATAATGAATAGTTAGGTCATAGTCTTTTAGCAATTCCAACCATCTCCGCTGCCTCATATTCAATTCCTTCTGCGAGAACAAATACTTTAGGCTCTTATGATATGTGAATACCGCGCACTTCTCTCCATACAAATAATGCCGCCAGATCTTCAAGGCGAACACAACCGCGGCAAGTTCAAGATCATGTGTAGGATAGTTTTGTTCATAAGGCTTTAGCTGTCTTGAGGCATACGCGATGACTCGTTCGTTTTGCATTAAAACACAACCTACAAACAAGGTGTTAGTCTAAACTTAATGGGTATACAAGATCATAACCTTATACTATAATTTACGTACCTAACCCGTTCTTTGACGCATCACTATAAATCACAAATCCATCCGTTCCAGAGGGTTGAGCTAATACTGGAGCTGTCGTTAATCTCTTCTTAAGCTCCGTGAAACTTTGCTCGCATTCCGCCGTCCACTCAAACTTGGACTTCTTTTGAGTAAGGCGACTGAGAGGTATGGCAATTCTCGAGAATCCCTCAACAAATTTTCCGTAATAACCTGCTAGACCCAAGAAACTTCGCACTTCGGTGACATTGGTAGGTCTAGGCCATTCAGTTATAGCTTCCACCTTCTTCGGGTCAACAGCAATCCCCTCTTCTGATATCACATGACCCAGGAAAGCTACACTTCTTAACCAGAACTCACACTTGCTAAACTTTGCATAAAGTTGTTTCTGCCTCAAAATGCCTAGTACGGTTCTCAAATGCTCAGTGTGAGTTTGCTCGTCAGGAGAATACACAAGGATATCATCTATGAATACCACTACAAACTTATCCAACTGTTCTCGAAAGACAGTATTCATAAGATCCATAAAAGCCGCAGGGACATTTGTCAATCCAAATGGCATCACTAAAAATTCATAGTGACCATACCTTGTGCGGAAAGCTGTCTTTGCGATGTCCTCGGCCTTCACTCGTAATTGATGATATCCTGATCGGAGGTCAATTTTAGAGAAGATTTTAGCACCCTTGAGCTGGTCAAACAAGTCCTCAATTCGTGGGAGAGGATACTTATTCTTGATGGTAACCTTATTCAACTCTCTATAATCGATACAAAGCCTCATGCTACCATCTTTCTTCTTTACAAACAAAACAGGTGCTCCCCAGGGCGATACACTAGGGCGGATAAACTTCTTGTCCAATAACTCCTGCAGTTGTTCCTTCAACTCTCGCAATTCTGCCGAGGTTCTGTCCCTGGAATCAAGTTGATCTCAAATTCGACTTCTCTCGGGGGTGGTACTCCTGGTAAATCTTCCGAAAACACATCAGGAAATTCGTTGACTACTGGAATTTGTTCAATAGGCGATACCTCCTGAGTAACATCCATGGCATACACTAGAAATCCCTCAGCACCTTTCCTTAATGCCTTGGCGCTTGTGCAACCGACACGTACACCTTTTTGGGTACCTTCTTTCGTTCCGCATCTCCTTGAAATATTACCTCCTCCATCTTAGCATTCTTGATTGTCACTTGCTTCAACCGACAATCAATATTAGCGTGATTCTTGGCTAGCCAGTCCATTCCTAATATGACGTCAAAGTCATACATCTGAATAGGGATCAGTGTGGCGGGGAATGTTTGTCCTTCAAACTCCAATTCGCAATCCCGGTACCGATGATACGAAACCATAATTTGATCTCCGGCCGCTTGAACACGATACGGAGTTTCTAACCACTCAGGCAGACTACTCAGGTGTTTAGTGAATCTCTTTGCTACGAAGGAGTGGCTTGCGCCGCTATCAAAGAGCACGTTGGCAGGTACCTTATTTACTAAAATCGCACCTAAAGCCATATCAAGTTATACACGGAAAATTAAGCACATAATACTTAATTCATTAAAGATTTAAACTTAGTTTAGATGGTACCTGCTACTACGTCAGTAGCCTCCTGCACATCCGTATCCGTCATGAGATGTACACGGGCATTTGCTCTAGGCTTCGCTCTCGGCTGCTGAGCCGCCTCTTCAGGATTATTTTTCTTCATCTCCGGGCAGTCCCTAATCATGTGACCCACTTGACCGCATCGGAAACATGCTCCAGCCACTTTCCTACACTCTCCAACGTGGTTCCTATTGCAATGTGGACAAACTCCTACCGCCTGCTGAGCTACTTGATTCTGGGGTGGCAGTCTCTGAAAATTCCCAACTGGGCCTCTCTTCGGAATCTTGACCCAACGTCCGGGTCTTCCACCAACTCTCACATCCTCCCTTGGCCTCTTGCCTCTATCAGCCCCTCCTATGCTAGCTGCTCTTGCCGCCACTCGGCGAAAATCACTCTCAACACGGTAACACGCATCTAGCATATCCTCATAAGTTTTCATCCCCGCATTCACTATCGCCGATTGTATCCTCGAGTCCAAGCCCCTGTCAAACTTCGTCATCTTAAGACGATTATCAGACATAATCGCAGGGGCAAACTTACCCGGGGCATGAAAACGATCTGCATACTCCGACACTGTCATCCTCCCTTGCTCCAGTCTGTCAAACGCCCTTATCTTGTCCAAGATCGCCGTCTCTGGTACGTAGTATTTCAGGAAAACATCACAAAACTTTGTCCATGAGATTGGTGGGGTCATTCTCAACACCATTCCTTCCCACCATTCTCCAGCCTTGCCACTTAAAAGGGGTGTGGCCACCTCAACTTTTATCTCATTCGGAACTTGCACCAGCCGGAAACATTTCTCAACCTCAGCCAACCAATGCTGAGCCTCTTCAGGATCCGTACATCCACCGAACTCCGGAACCCTCATCTTCCTCATCTCTCCATAAAAAAACCTGATGTTATGCTGTGGCGGTGGTGGAGGCGGAGGCTGATGCTGCTGCACATACCCTTGTGCAATGACCGTCAGCGCATCAGTGAGTACTTGGGGTAAAACCACTTGTGGTGGCTGGTTCTCCTGTCCATTGCCAGAGTTGCCTGTGTTATCTCTCCTGGGAGGCATTTTTTCTCTGAAAAGGTCAACATTACATTGGCATTTAGTAAATACAATGATTACTAAAAGCTTGAACGCGCGCTAATAGGTAAGGTGTGTAGTACAACTATTAATACAAAGTTAGATAATAAGACGCGCTCGCACACACCCAACCCATATCATACTTAACCACTAAAGAGATCAGTACTTATAACTAAGGATCAACCTTAAAGGAGAATCATAGCTTAGGTGTCTAAAATCATGAACCTAAGTTTCCGAACTAGATCTGAAGCCTAGGCTCTGATACCACCTGTAGCGCCCCAGCCCGATACCGTTATCGGAACCAGTGCACCCGCCGTAGTCTACTATGAGAACTACGAAGCGTCAAGCAGATCAAGCATACATCCTTCATAATGTAAGTTAAAACCAGCGGAAACGTCATAAAATCTAAACCTTCATTGTCAATATTACAACCAGAAAACTGCAGCGGAAATAAAACTGTTTGTTCATCTAGCCAACATAGGTTTTAGAACAACATAATAACAATAACTTTCCAAACTTAAACAAAATAGTCCAGCATCTATCTATTTCCTTGTCCATCGTCCCATTGAGCCCACTCGCCGTCGTCTTCGATAAATATCAGCTCATAATCAGGCTCACCTGAAAGAAGATAGAATGATTGTTCTTAGCGAAAACTTCGCCAGCAAGTAACCCGTCTATACACCTTACGGAATCACACACGTCGAGTCACCAGTGTATAAAACATTGCCCAAAAATAAGGTGCTCGGGTTAGCAAATAGCATCTTAATAAGGATTACTCAAAACAGATAAAGTCCATATAGATACACAGTTACGAGAACCAACATGTATTAAAACAACGTATCACATAAGCAAGTCATAGACTAATCACGTTTCTTGCATGTCAAGTCTTATGCTTCGTGTATCATGATGCATGTACTTCTTTAAAATCACACACAACACCCATGCATATGCCTTCTTTCATAAACATGTCATGCATGTCATTTCACAAACATTTCATCACTTTACATATCATATTCTTCGCGTAGCAGAACTTTATACCCTGTGGGTGATCAGTCCACAGCAATCATAACTTTATACCCCGTGCTGAAAGGTCCACGGCCCCATTACATATATCATATATCCATGCTGAAAGGTTCACGGCCCCATTACATATATCATATATCCGTGCTGAAAGGTCCACGGCCCCATTACATATATCATATATCCGTGCTGATAGGTCCACGGCCCCATAAAATACTTCATTTTCCGTGCGGATAGGTCCACGGCCCCATAACATACTTTATACCCTGCTGTTGATTCACAGATCACGCTCTTTATACCCTGCTTTCGCAGACGTGACTTTTATACCCTGTGATCAACCAGCAGCCATTTTGTCTTTCGCAAACTTTACCTTTCTTGTTCTTTTGCAAAACATATCTCAAATCAAATGCAAGTGCCCATGTCATGATGCAGGATGCACAAATAGCTTCATATCAACATGTAACACACACACACATACATCTTGTCTATCAAGGATATGGTCTTGCACCTCAAACACTCCCTAAACGGGTTTTACCAAGTCTATTTGTCTCACTTATTCACTAGAATTCAATCTTATGCTTACTTAATCAAACTTACCATCTACACCTCAAATATACCTCAAATACCCTTGCATTTTATGTTCAAAAGAAGTGTATAAAGTTACTACACTTACATAGTGTGCCTAAAGGGTCAAAAAGTCTTCCAGTACAGTTGGAACGCTACATGAAGCGCCTATAGTGACTTCAAGCGCCTATACTAGGTGTTCGAAGTGTTCGGGGATGTTCCGTAGACATTGAACGCCTACATGAAGCGCCTAATGTGACATGAAGCGCTTCAAGTAGGTGTTCGAAGTGTTCGGACGGTTCTAAACTGCAGTTTTTCTGTACGGGAAAGTTCCAGGACACATGGAACGCTACATTAGGCGCCTAATGTGACTTGAAGCGCCTCATGTAGGCGTTCGAAGTGTTCTGACGATGCCAAACTGCAGTTTTTCTGCAGTAACTTCCACCCAACTCCTTTCTTCTTCAACCCTTCCAGGTTCAACACTTAAAGATCCATCTTAACAACTAGATTCATCATACTTAACATACATCTAATCATGAATTGATGCTTAGTGAATGTCTAACAAGATCCATTCTAAATCTTCAATCATTCACCACCTTCAAGAGTTATCATCAACAATACCCAACCAACAAGACTACAACAATGTCATCACTCATCCCTCAATTTCCTGCACTTACTCTCAACATCTAAGTGTATACAATCAACACAAGAGTAGAGCAAGACAAGAAACACATCAACATATATACTCTCATGGGCATGGTTGACTAACAACAATTACTGCACAACTATTTTAGAAATATGGCCCAAAGAACAAGACTTTACACAATTAGCAACAAGACTTACATATAACAAAGCATGTTTGATAAACAAGACAAGAATACTAATGTGTGATTCATGTTTTCTCTTTGTAAGAACATAGGGCCTACAGTATCAAAATTTACATAAAGCGTATAGAAAGATTACTTGCCTTGGTTTCTAGTTAATCTTACGGATTTACTGCAGAATTTCAATGGAGATTGCACCTAGGTTGGCCTTCTTCCTTCCTTTTCCTTCCTCTCCTCTTCTTCTTCCTCTTCTTTCTTCTTCTCTCTCTTTTCTCAGAATTTTCCTTCTCCCTTTGCTGTCAAAACCGCCCCTCATGCTGAGAAGGGGGAAGTTATACTAGATTTTGTAACTCCCCTAACTCCTAGTAGGGACTATTTGATAATTTACTATGATTTCTTTTAATTCTACTTTTAACCCCTTTCTTTTGTTCTTCTATGTTTTGAGTAACTAAGTTTTATAATCTTACATAATTAATTAAGTTGCATTCAAGGTTAACCTCTAAGTATTGAAAGTTGCGCTTAAAAATCACGGGGTGTAACACATACGTATCATGATCCATGGTATAATGCATGGATTTTCGCGCTTACACGCAGATAAGTATGCGAAACCGTGGCAGAATTTAAAACTTTAAATTAAAAACATCCACTAGATCATTCTTTGTTTTACAACCCAAATCAAAGTATCGAACTCTCAAAAGTAGATGTTTCCCATCACAACTACATAATCAGTCATCAGTCATAATCGTCAAGTCACGTCTCCTAATCTGCCCATTCTTTGCTGCACTCACGGGTAGGGGCTCTAGGTTCATCCTCAATCCATTCTACCTTGTTCCCTGCAGCCTCTGGGAGGAAAAAATAGGGGGTGAGTGACAAAGTCACCAGCAAGTACACCATAAACAATCATGCATTAACTGAAAAGTACATACAAGAACCGAACCCCCAAAATTTGGTTTAGAACATACCTGACCTTCCATTAAACACCCGTAAGAAGTCAACACAAGGTATATCCAAGGTCATAGCTTAACAGAGATTAAAACTTAACAGAGACCATAGCTTAAGAAAGTTCATCATTCAATAAAGATCATGACATACAAAAAGGTAATCTCTCAATAAAGATCATAACCTAGGAGCTACCAATTCAAAACCACTCGGCCTAAAGGTCATGAATAAGATCATAGCTTACATATCAATAGTAGTGAAATCATAACTTAGGTAACGAGAGATAGGAGGATCAAACCTATGTAACATTACCTCTAACATTTGGCTAGCATCTCATCCCTTCAATCAATAGCCGTTAAGGCAATAAAATCATAGCTTAGTCACGAAGCAATTAATGACACAGCCTAGTGCAATTAGACTCAATATCATGCTCATGACCATATGCAATGCAAATGAATGTGCAAAAGTAGCGCATAATGCCCTCCATCCAATACCCGTCAGGGATCATCACTTAATGCATCAAAATCATAACTTAAATAAAATCGTTACTTAATGAGCATAACAATAAAAGTCTGTACCTCGCATCAATTCATAACATAACAAGAGTCATCACTTAGGGAAGTCATACTTAGGGTCTATGAGGTCACCACAACTTAGTCTAAGTATCATGTTTCACTACTCAATGACTTACTGAATGTAACATGCATGCATATGTACGTGTGATGCATCATGATAAAAATGAGACTATGATCTTTTCATGCTCTTCTTTCAAATCATCATCATCGTAAAACAATAGAGTGTTCAGATCTATCTTCCCGGATCTGAGGCGGTAACTTCTCCCCTTCGAATCTATTATTCCCGGATTCAGAACGGTAACGTCATCATACTTGCCGGGTCTATTCTTTTCCGGACCCGCACGGTCATCATCATCATCATCAGGCCTATTATTTTCCGGGCCTGCACGGTCATCATCATTATCATCATCATCAGGCCTATTATCTTCCGGGGGCCTGCACGGTCATACTGTCAGATCGCTTAACCCAGATCTGAGCAGGTTCATACTGGCAAAGTTCATACTCACACACGGTACCGGTGGGGAATCATTCTTTTCAAAAATCATATTTTGAAAATGCTTTTCATCTTTCTTTCTCATAAAAGACATGCTGTAAATCATGTACGTGACGATGATGCAAATGTATGACATGCATTATGCGACTCGTGAACAAATACATCATAACATGCATGCACGGACTTGTCTTTTAAACTGGAAAAAACTGTCCAGCAATCACATTCTGTTCATACAGCCTCGTGCTCATCAATTCGTGCTCATATTCATAAACCCATGCCATACATATGCATAATGAAGGCTTAGACACATGCTATTAAAATTTCGTAACATTCCGAAATGTCTAACTACCTCAAAACATCCTACTATCATCAAAGGTACTGCTGAAATCAGCAGGGCAGTACCGCCTTACCTCAGTTTTGTGGGTCACAAAACCTTATTCGTTTTGATCCATTACCTGGAAAACATAGCTAATTCACCAAGGAACAACATTCATAAGGCTAAACATGACATTCAAGCCTAAATGATCAAGATCGAAGCCTTACAACTTAAGACATTAAGCTGTCCTATTTTCCAGTTTTGTACCACTAACTTCAACTCAGTTGTTAACCATCAAAATGGTGGTTTTAGGCTGGTTTCTTTACATGAACATGCACATCTATGCCCTAAGTAATTACCATAAAATTTCCAAGGCAATTCAATAAGTTTAAGGGGGTCATCTAATTACTTGCCCAAATTGGGTACATGCAGAGACTGAATTGACCAGTTGTATCACGAAATAAATTGTGACCAAACCACAACTCTTTTTACCAAAATTCCAACTCACAGATGTCATAAACACATCAAACTATCATCCTAACAAAAATCAGCTCATTTTGATATTCCTAAGGTGCAATTTCAAGCCACACAACTTACTACTCAAAACTGTCCTGTTCCAGCAACTCTGTTTGAGCAGTTTCGCCAACAATTTCATTAATAATAATTCACAACTCCTTTCATCAAAATTCCACCTCTCACATTTCACATACACATAAGGCTATCGCCATACCAAAAATTAGCCAATTTGAACACTCCTAAGATTCATGTTCAGGTCGTTCAACATAACACATAAATCTGTCCAGTTCCAGTACTTCTGTTTGACCACTTCTTACTAAAAACTTCATTAAGGATAAACCACAACTCCTTTTATTGAAATTCCAACTCACACATTTCATATACATATGAGGCTAACATAACACCAAAACTTAGCCAATTTGAATATTCCTAAGATTCATTTTCAGGTCATTCAAAACGCCACACTGTTCTGACCAGTTCCAGTAATTTCTTCTTGAGCAGTTTTACCAAAAGATTTATTAAAAATAAACCATAACTCTTTTTACTGCAATTCCAACTCTCACTTGCACTACACACACAAAGCTAGTGTCATGTAAAAATTTAGCTTAATGGAACACTTCTAAGGTTCGTTCTCAAGTCACACAATCAGCCACACCAATCTGCCAGCTCCAGTAGTTTCAGACTTCTTCACCTTTTTATTGTTCAAGCATTCTTCAACTAACTTCATTCATTAAGGTGACTTAGTAAACATCAAATGCACATTTAAGCATAGTTATTTCAGGTCTCATAACTCATTTTAGGCTACACACAACTCATACCAACAGTCTTGCCATTTACGCTTAGAACATATCACTTTTCATACCAACACTTTTCTTTACATCAACTAAGTTCATGTCTTGTTCTTAGAATCTTCAACTAAAATCGATAACTTAAAAATGACTAGTCATTCAAGCATGCACTTCACAAATAAGGCAAGATTGGCTAGATTATACTTGCCTCCTTGAACCTTAGAGCTTTTCCGTTGCTTGAACCTTGGTTGAAATGGAATGAAGTCTTCCTCCACTTTACTCATAGCACACGTTTTTGAAGAGGAGAAGAAGGAGAACATTAGCTACCATTTGAAATGAAGAATGGAGCTAGATTGAGGCTAGATTCATCTTACCAAAATGAAGCTTGAATGGATTTTTAAATGGATTCAAACCACCAAGATGTTAGCTTCTCCTTAGTAGCTTGAAGAATCCTCACTTAGTGACCCTTTGTAGGTCACGTTTTTAGCATGGAAAAAGGAGGGTATATTGTGAGCTTCATCCTTTGAAATATAGAACTCACTTAGAAGATTTAATCATACACTTACCTAGATGAATTCTTGGAGCTTGAAGATGGTTCTTGGACCACTTCACTAACCGTACACTACAAGGGAAAATAGAGAAGTATTTTTGCTCCATTGTGACTTCTTGAGAGTTGAATGTTCTAGAGTTTCTTTTGAAGAAAGTTTTCTTCCTTTGGTTTAAGGAGGTAACCGTAAGTTATGAGAGAGAAGGGGAAGGGGTTTACCTTGTCTTTGTTTAAGCTAACTAGAATTAATTAGCCTAGGTTACTTTTACCCAACCATGGTTACTTTAGTTCAACCATAGTTACTTTATGTGAACCATAGTTACTTTATATCAACTATAGTTACTTTATGTTAACTATAGTTACTTTATGTCAACTATGGTTACTTTATTCCAACTATAGTTACTTTATGTCAACTATAGTTACTTTATGGCTAACCTAGGTTACTTTATCCAACTAGAGTTATTTTCTTAACCTTGTAGTAGATATTAAGTAACCATGGTAATTTATCTTGGTCAACCATGGGGGGGCGGGGCGGTTTTGACTCCTTGGGGAAAAGCTTTACCATGCTTAATTTCGCTCCAAATGAGTTTAATAAGAAGCCATGTGGGTATTTGCCCCCTTTTTAATTGTTTTCCTTTTTCTTGTTTTAAAAATAAAGTTAGGAAATTCCCAATTTCCCTTGGGCTAGGCCGAAATTCTCCAAGAATTTGGGGAAGAATCGCTCACTACTTACACTCCTTAATTTTCATTTGGATTTATTTTAGGGAGGCCCTTAAGATTAAACTCTCCTATAATTTGGGAAAAACCCTTTAAGGCATTTTTAAACCTTGTGGCCGAAATTTTCTTAAGCATTTGGGAATGAATTGGTCACTGCATATAGTCCCTAACTCACGCTTGAATTGATTATATCATTTGCTTATCATCCTAAAATGAAAGAATCACTAAGGAAACTTAGTGAAAGACGCTTGGAAGATACCACTTTATTAATTCACTTATATGAGTCTTCAAGTACTATACGACTTTTCGGCGGGGTACAACATTCTCCTCCCTTAATATAAGTTTCGTCCTTGAAACTTCAGGCTAGTCAACAAAATGGGGCGTCTACTCCTCATGTTGTCTTCCGTTTCCCCATGTGGCTTCTTCTTTTAGGTAAATGCATAAAGCGTCTAATTTAGTTCCCTCAGAACTGCTTTGTTCCATTCATCTTAGAGATTTCATCAGAACTTATTCTAATTCGGTGTTCTCGTAACCTATCTCATATCAAGCACTTGCAACCTTGGTACTATGTACTTGATAATGAATTCCATTCCGTGTAATCATGATCACAGCAGGCTTATAATTTCCTTTTCCGTAAAATGTGTACAAGTGCTCATAGTGACGCATCATGACGAGGACCGCGAGTCCCATACGCAGTGTCATACTTGGTCATGTTATCGCTAATAATCTCACTTGCTCACTTGTGGTTTACTCATCATAACTTAAAGAAAACTATCATAATCACTCATTCTTGGTTAATAGGAAGTAGAGCAGAGGACATAGGTACTTCACACTTATTAGGCGTACCTTGGTTGTTTCTTTGTCATCCGCATAAACTAGCCTTATATGGATACGGTTTCCACTTTCTACTTCGTTTGCTTTTTAAATCATTTCTTTCATTCTTTTGTTCCCTTACTATCGCATTCCGCTCCGTAGCGGTCCTCCAATAATTCACCAAAGGTCCTTAACTTAGTTTAATTTGATCTGGGGTCTAGACCACGCACAAATCTGATCAGCTTAAACCTTTCATCTCTTATAATCAAAGGAACATACTGTCCCAAAGTAATGAATGAGTACGGAGCTGCCTGACCCTTGTCTTAGTGAGTCAAATTCCTCAACCCTTCTCGTGACTAAGTCCTGAGAGAGGAAGAACTCACAAAACTCCTCTTGGGACTTTGCCCTTATCCTATCCAGTACTAGTATCATCATGGAGTTACTTTTAACTTTACTTAACCATCTTTCCGCCTACTATGAACTAAATTCCCTGCCAAACCTTGAATATGTGTTCTCTTTAACTATTGCTAGTACAGTTTATTGCCTCCTGGGGTGACAGTGATGATGTCATCTTGCTGAATTGTGGCGCCATCCGCACCATGAAGTGTCGGAGTCTTACTTAAGGTATAAATATTCAAAATAAGCGACACCATTTAATTCGTAATCCATATACGATCTTATGGTCATGCAAGCAGGCATGATTACATTCTATAGATGGCCATCGACTAGGGCTTTATCATTTGGTCAAAGCCCTAATTTTAAGTCTAAATCATCCTGGTCTAAGATCAACTCTCATCTAAGATCAGAACTTAGGTCTAAGATCAAACTTAGTTGACTATGATCATAACTTAGTTCTAAATTCTGCCCGGATCTGGAGCCTTAGCTCTGATACCACCTATGGCGCCCCGCACCCCAGCCCCTCCGGAGTCGGTGCACCCGCCGTACTTCACTAAAGAAAGTACTAGGCGTCGTCTCATACATATCATGATCCATGGTATAATGCATGGATTTTCGCGCTTACACGCAGATAAGTATGCGAAACCGTGGCAGAATTCAAAAGTTTAAATTAAAAACATCCACTAGATCATTCTTTGTTTTACAACCAAAATCAAAGTATCGAACTCTCAAAAGTAGATGTTTCCCATCACAACTACATAATCAGTCATCAGTCATAATCGTCAAGTCACGTCTCCTAATCTGCCCATCCTTCACTGCACTCACGGGTAGGGGCTCTAGGTTCATCCTCAATCCATTCTACCTTGTTCCCTGCAGCCTCTGGGAGGAAAAAATAGGGGGTGAGTGACAAAGTCACCAGCAAGTACACCATAAACAATCATGCATTAACTGGAAAGTACATACAAGAACCGAACCCCCAAAATTCGGTTTAGAACATACCTGACCTTCCATTAAACACCCGTAAGAAGTCAACACAAGGTATATCCAAGGTCATAGCTTAACAGAGATTAAAACTTAACAGAGACCATAGCTTAAGAAAGGTTCATCATTCAATAAAGATCATGACATACAAAAAGGTCATCTCTCAATAAAGATCATAACCTAGGAGCTACCAATTCAAAACCACTCGGCCTAAAGGTCATGAATAAGATCATAGCTTACATATCAATAGTAGTGAAATCATAACTTAGGTAACGAGAGATAGGAGGATCAAACCTATGTAACATTACCTCTAACATTTGGCTAGCATCTCATCCTTTCAATCAATAGCCGTTAAGGCAATAAAATCATAGCTTAGTCACGAAGCAATTAATGACACAGCCTAGTGCAATTAGACTCAATATCATGCTCATGACCATATGCAATGCAAATGAATGTGCAAAAGTAGCGCATAATGCCCTCCATCCAATACCCGACAGGGATCATCACTTAATGCATCAAAATCATAACTTAAATAAAATTGTTACTTAATAAGCATAACAATAAAAGTCTGTACCTCGCATCAATTCATAACATAACAAGAGTCATCACTTAGGGAAGTTATACTTAGGGTCTATGAGGTCACCACAACTTAGTCTAAGTATCATGCGTCACTACTCAATGACTTACTGAATGTAACATGCATGCATATGTACGTGTGATGCATCATGATAAAAATGAGAATATGATCTTTTCATGCTCTTCTTTCAAATCATCATCATCGTAAAACAATAGAGTGTTCAGATCTATCTTCCCAGATCTGAGGCGGTAACTTCTCCTCTTCGAATCTATTATTCCCGGATTTGGAACGGTAACGACATTATAATTGCCGGGTCTATTCTTTTCCGGACCCGCACGGTCATCATCATCATCATCATCAGGCCTATTATTTTCCGGGCCTGCACGGTCATCATCATTATCATCATAATCAGGCCTATTATCTTCCAGGCCTGCACGGTCATACTGTCAGATCGCTTAACCCGGATCTGAACGGGTTCATACTGGCAAAGTTTATACTCACACACGGTACCGGTGGGGAATCATTCTTTTCAAAAATCATCTTTTGAAAACGCTTTTGATCTTTCTTTCTCATAAAAGACATGCTGTAAATCATGTACGTGACGATGATGCCAATGTATGACATGCATTATGCGACTCGTGAACAAATACATCATAACATGCATGCACGAACTTGTCTTTTAAACTGGAAAAACTGTCCAGCAATCACATTCTGTTCATACAACCTCGTGCTCATCAATTCGTGCTCATATTCATAAACCCATGCCATACATATGCATAATGAAGGCTTAGACATATGCTATTAAAATTTCGTAACATTCTGAAATGTCTAACTACCTCAAAACATCCTACTATCATCAAAGGTACTGCTGAAATCAGCAGGGCAGTACCGCCTTACCTCAGTTTTGTGGGTCACAAAACCTTATTCGTTTTGATCCATGACCTGGAAAACATAGCTAATTCACCAAGGAACAATATTCATAAGGCTAAACATCACATTCAAGCCTAAATGATCAAGATCGAAGCCTTACAACTTAAGACATTAAGCTGTCCTATTTTCCAGTTTTGTACCACTAACTTCAACTCAGTTGTTAACCATCAAAATGGTGGTTTTAGGCTGGTTTCTTTACATGAACATACACATCTATGCCCTAAGTAATTACCATAAAATTTCCAAGGCAATTCAATAAGTTTAAGGGGGTCATCTACTTACTTTCCCAAATTGGGTACATGCAGAGACTGAATTGACCAGTTGTATCACGAAATAAATTGTGACAAAACCACAACTCTTTTTACCAAAATTCCCGCTCACAGATGTCATAAACACATCAAACTATCATCCTACCAACAATCAGCTCATTTTCTTATTCCTAAGGTGCATTTTCAAGACACACAACTTACTACTCAAAACTGTCCTGTTCCAGCAACTCTGTTTGAGCAGTTTCGCCGACAATTTCATTAATAATAATTCACAACTCCTTTCATCAAAATTCCACCTCTCACATTTCACGTACACATAAGGCTATCACCATACCAAAAATTAGCCAATTTGAACACTCCTAAGATTCATGTTCAGGTCATTCAACATAACACATAAATCTGTCCAGTTCCAGTACTTCTGTTTGACCACTTCTTACTAAAAACTTCATTAAGGATAAACCACAACTCCTTTTATTGAAATTCCAACTCACACATTTCATATACATATGAGGCTAACATAACACCAAAAATTAGCCAATTTTAATATTCCTAAGATTCATTTTCAGGTCATTCAAAACGCCACACTGTTCTGCCCAGTTCCAGTAATTTCTTTTTGAGCAGTTTTACCAAAAGATTTATTAAAAATAAACCATAACACTTTTTACTGCAATTCCAACTCTCACTTGCACTACACACACAAAGCTAGTGTCATGTAAAAATTTAGCTTAATGGAACACTTCTAAGGTTCGTTCTCAAGTCACACAATCAGCCACACCAATCTGCCAGCTCCAGTAGTTTCAGACTTCTTCACCTTTTTATTGTTCAAGCATTCTTCAACCAACTTCATTCATTAAGGTGACTTAGTAAACATCAAATGCACATTTAAGCATAGTTATTTCAGGTCTCATAACTCATTTTAGGCTACACACAACTCATACCAACAGTCTTGCCATTTACGCTTAGAACATATCACTTTTCATACCAACACTTTTCTTTACATCAATTAATTTCATGTCTTGTTCTTAGAATCTTCAACTAAAATCGATAACTTAAAAATGGCTAGTCATTCAAGCATGCACTTCACAAATAAGGCAAGATTGGCTAGATTATACTTGCCTCCTTGAACCTTAGAGCTTTTCCGTTGCTTGAACCTTGGTTGAAATGGAATGAAGTCTTCCTCCACTTTACTCATAGCACACGTTTTTGAAGAGGAGAAGAAGGAGAACATTAGCTACCATTTGAAATGAAGAATGGAGCTAGATTGAGGCTAGATTCATCTTACCAAAATGAAGCTTGAATGGATTTTTAAATGGATTCAAACCACCAAGATGTTAGCTTCTCCTTAGTAGCTTGAAGAATCCTCACTTAGTGACCCTTTGTAGGTCACGTTTTTAGCATGGAAAAAGGAGGGTATATTGTGAGCTTCATCCTTTGAAATATAGAACTCACTTAGAAGATTTAATCATACACTTACCTAGATGAATTCTTGGAGCTTGAAGATGGTTCTTGGACCACTTCACTAACCGTACACTACAAGGGAAAATAGAGAAGTATTTTTGCTCCATTGTGACTTTTTGAGAGTTGAATGTTCTAGAGTTTCTTTTGAAGAAAGTTTTCTCCCTTTGGTTTAAGGAGGTAACCGTAAGTTATGAGAGAGAAGGGGAAGGGGTTTACCTTGTCTTTGTTTAAGCTAACTAGAATTAATTAGCCTAGGTTACTTTTACCCAACCATGGTTACTTTAGTTCAACCATAGTTACTTTATGTGAACCATAGTTACTTTATATCAACTATAGTTACTTTATGTTAACTATAGTTACTTTATGTCAACTATGGTTACTTTATTCCAACTATAGTTACTTTATGTCAACTATAGTTACTTTATGGCTAACCTAGGTTACTTTATCCAACTAGAGTTATTTTCTTAACCTTGTAGTAGATATTAAGTAACCATGGTAATTTATCTTGGTCAACCATGGGGGGGCGGGGCGGTTTTGACTCATTGGGGAAAAGCTTTACCATGCTTAATTTCTCTCCAAATGAGTTTAATAAGAAGCCATGTGGGTATTTGCCCCCTTTTTAATTGTTTCCCTTTTTCTTGTTTTAAAAATAAAGTTAGGAAATTCCCAATTTCCCTTGGGCTAGGCCGAAATTCTCCAAGAATTTGGGGAAGAATTGCTCACTACTTACACTCCTTAATTTTCATTTGGCTTTATTTTAGGGAGGCCATTAAGATTAAACTCTCCTATAATTTGGGAAAAACCCTTTAAGGCCCTTTTTAAACCTTGTGGCCGAAATTTTCTTAAGCCTTTGGGAATGAATTGGTCACTGCATATAGTCCCTAACTCACGATTGAATTGATTATATCATTTGCTTATCATCCTAAAATGAAAGAATCACTAAGGAAACTTAGTGAAAGACGCTTGGAAGATACCACTTTATTAATTCACTTATATGTGTCTTCAAGTACTATACGACTTTTTGGCGGGGTACAACAGTATCCATTACTGACAAGGTAGTCAGATTGTCTCTACAAATCTTCTTGGTAACAAAAGTACACATATTCAAGTTCTGTTCTTGAACTAATCTCATCTGTTGAAAGCTTATGTTTTTACCTGACACTTAGATTCCTTCTATTAGTATTGTTGAGCTTTCATGGTTATCCTGCTCATTATACCAAGTAGAATTGTATAATCACCTGGTGTATTGTGTCTTGCAGAACTATTCTTGCAGTTGTAATACCTGGAAAAGACTAAATTGATTACCTTGCATCCTGTAGTTATCCTAATTGCAGGATAATTCCTCTGTAATTATTAAAATGTTTACTCTTCATAATTCATTGGCATGGCATACCTCACTGATGTACTTGGGTTCTTGCTCAAGTGGTTACCCCTCTTTATGATATAAATAAAGATAGATTGTCGTCCTTGATGAATCATATATCTACTCTAACTATATGGCTTATTCTGCCCCATTCTTTGTTCCCGAGGGCTGGTTGTTTGAATAACTGGAGTCTGTAAACTGTCAATGAGATTATGGCTCAATTCCAATATAACCTTATTTAGGTAATATCTATATCATTACTGCATTATGTTTTGTATAGGCGGTGACTGTTGTTGCTCTTATATTGTCCTGATATGTTCTCTGCACCACCTAGGTTACCTTGATAATCTGATAATTGAATGGGTCTGTTTTTTGGATACACTATTTGGAGTTTGTCTAATCTAGTCCACTTCTTATATTGGTCTCCTAGTATCATGATATGACTTTTCATTTCAAACTAACAGATTCTAAGATGCCCTTTCCTCAGGAAAGACTTTTTTGAATTGCAGGTGTATCAATTTTAGACGGGATGTTCCAGAATTATTTACTCCCAAAAGAAGTGCAGGATGAAACGTTATAGTTTGTTTGCAGGAATTGCAGGAATTACAAGCATTACAAGAGAAAAGTTTCTTCTTTTCCACTAATATTTCTTCCAGGGTCCAGGATCATACTCCTCTACAGAAACCCAGAACCAATACTTGATGCTTAATACTAATTATTCTTTGTGTAGGAACAAAACTTTTTCCCAACTTTATTTTACAGGTGTTGGAATGCTTCAGAATGCAGGGAGAATGTCTACCTTGCTCAAACAGGGATTTGATACTAACAGTTTATGCAGGGTCATTCAAGAGCACATGCAGCTCTATCTTGCTATTCTACATTGTTACATTTGTTTGCAGGGACTTGAACTATGTGCTAATTTTGGTCTGCAGGAGAGCCAATAGATGAGGGGACACAGCTTACAGATGCTACCTGTTTCTTTTCTTTTGACTAACATTTCCTTGCAGGAGTTTCTAGAGATGGTCTATTTTGCAGAACTGTAAAATAAGAAGGACCACGATCACCCCTTGAAAATCCCTTCCAGGTAAAATATATGTGTTATTATACTAGCTCTCATTGTGGTCTTTATGTTACAAGTTCTGTATATAGAATGTTGATCTACAAAGCATGAAGAATTGAAGAGATTCTCATCAAGATATCCAGGGAACAAACATAGTTGCATCACTATACGCACTAAGTTTGAGGAGAATTCTTGAGAAATATAAGAAAAATAACCATATTAAGAACAAGTTAAGGGACCACAATAATAAAAGATGTCGTAGGAGCAAAATCGGATGAATTATTGTGTAAGGACCCACCCATTTTCTTCTCCTCGGATTACGTCAGCTGCACACTGCTTTTCCTTCCCCATCAAAATCACAACTGACTTCTCCATTTTTTCTCTCTACATTCACTGTCCTCATCTCTGCAAATGAAGCCGTTTGAATTGCAGAGGTCTGTTGGCTTTTTGTACGAAGGAAGGCCTTCTTCCTTGATTGGTGTATGTATATAAAGGTGCATATGTAGATAGGTATAGAAGTAGAGAAGAACCTTGAGTTCTTCTAAGTGATTCATGTGTATTCTGTGATTTGTATAAGTGCAAAGTGCACAAAGTGTTCTTGTTAATAAAAGTCTTCATATTCATTCTCAAGTGAACGGTTCTTGTAAGAACCGAAGTGTGTAGCTCGCATGTGATTCTTCAAGTGTTTATTTTCTAAGTGATTTCAAGTGTTCTTCCTTTGTGACTTGCAAGATCTAAGAGAGATTATTGTTTCGGTGTAATCGAACCTCAATCTATTCTTCTTCTTCTACACTGATTTGATTGGACTTGATTCGAAGTTATTGAGATCAAGACTTCAATTCCCCACATTAGATCATACTTCCTGTTTTAGTTTCTGAACTTTTGCTTATGCTTGACCTTTTTGGTGTTTGTGATTGCAGGTGTGATTTGTGCGGGTGGTATGGTACGATTTTTTGTCTCTTTGGTCGGGAAAGGTTATCATGGAACAATGATGAAACTTTTATCGGATCTTATTTTCAAACTCACTTTACACATTTTGAAACTTGTCGTCGATGACAGTTAAAAGTTGAAATAACCTCTATTCTTGAATCTTATTGTTGTACACAGTACTGTCCTCTGTACATTTTATTGGGTTCCAATCCTGCCTGTCAATTTTCATCTACACATGTTGTAGTTTAGTCTAAATTTTTTCAGTTGAAATCATCTTATTTGTGAAGACTGAGTGTTTGCAACCAAATCGTTCCTTGAGGCGTATGTGCTAGCTAAGCCGTCGCACAAGGCTTTAGCAGTGAGATATTGTAAGACAACCAGGTGAAAATGCAGTGATCATTTTGCTCCCAGTGTCGTTTGTAGGTTCAATTAAGGGGGCACCAGAGGTACCCTGGTTGTGTGGGCACTCCTCCCTCCTCCCCCAATCGCCTTCTATATCAACATTGACCGTAGTCCATAATTGTCTTATGAAGCTTTATCTCAAACGATAAGCTCTCAGAATTAGTCGGAGGTTGCTGTGATCAAGAGTATTCCATAACAAATTGATATTTTGTATTGTTAGATCATCTGTAACACTTCCTGTTTTAGTTTCTGAACTTTTGCTTATGCTTGACCTTTTTGGTGTTTGTGATTGCAGGTGTGATTTGTGCGGGTGCTATGCTACGATCTTTGGTCTCTTTGGCCGGGAAAGGTAATCATGGAACAATGACGAAACTTTTATCGGATCTTATTCTCAAACTCACTTTTCACATTTTCAAACTTGTCGTCGATGACAATTAAGAATTGAAATAACCTCTATTCTTGAATCTTATTGCTGTAAACAGTAATGTCCTATGTACATTTCATTGGGTTCCGATCCTGCTTGTCAATTTTCATCTACACGTGTTGCAGTTTAGCCCAAATTTTCTCCAAGGAATCTGCTCTTTGTCGAAGGGAATCATGTTATTTGTGAAAGATCGAATGCTTGCAACCAAATCATTTCTTGAGGTGTATGTGCTAGCTAAGCCGTCCCACAAGGCTTTAGCAGTGGGATATTGTAAGACAACCAGGTGAACATGCAGTGATCATTTGGCTCCCAGTGTCGTATGCAGGTTCAGTTAAGGGGGTGCCGGAGGTACCCTGGTTGTGTGGGCACTCCTCCCACCTCCGCCAATCGCCTTCTATATCAACGTTGACCGTTGTCTATAATTGTCTCATGAAACTTTATCCCAATGGATAAGCTCTCAGAATTAGTCAGAGGTTGCTGTGATCCAAGAGTATTCTATAACAAATTGACATTTTGTATTGTTAGATCATCTGTAACACTTTCTATTTTAGTTTCTGAACTTTTGCTTATGCTTGAAGTTTTTGGTGTTTGTGATTGCACGTGTGATTTATGCGGATGCTATGGTACGATCTTTGGTCAGGAATGGTAATCATGGAACAATGATGAAACTTTTATTGGATCTTATTTTCAAACTCACTTTTCACATTTTCAAACTTGTTGTCGATGACAGTTAAGAGTTGAAATAACCTCTATTCTTGAATTTTATTGTTGTAAACAGTAATGTCCTATGTACATTTCATTGGGTTCCGATCTTGCCTGTCAATTTTCATCTACACGTGTTGCAGTTTAGTCCAAATTTTCTCCAAAGAATCTGCTCCTGGTCGAAGGGAATCAGCTTATTTGTGAAGATTGAATATTTGCAATCAAATCAGTCCTTGAGGCGTATGTGGCAGCTAAGCCGTCCCACAAGGCTTTAGCAGTGGGATATTTTAAGACAACCACGTGAAAATGCAGTGATCATTTTTCTCTCAGTGTCTTATGCAGGTTTAGTTAAGGGGCCGCCAGCGGTACCCCAGTGATGTGGGCACTCCTCCCTTCTCCTCCAATCGCCTTCGATATCAACGTTGACCATAGTCTATAATTGTCCCATTAAGCTTTATCCAAAGGATAAGCTTTGAGAATTAGTTGGTGGTTGCTATGATCCAAGAGTATTCCATAACGAGTTGGAATTTTGTATTGTTAGATCATCTGTAACACTTCCTGTTTTAGTTTCTGAACATTTGCTTATGCTTGACCTTTTTTGTGTTTGTGATTGCAGGTGCTATGGTTCAATCTTTGGCCTCTTTGGCCGGAAAAGTTAATCATGGAACAATGATGAAACTTTTATCGGATCTTATTTTCAAACTCTCTTTTCACATTTTCAAACTTGTCGTCGAGGGCACTTAAGAGTTGAAAATAACCTCTATCCTTTAATCTTATTGTTGTAAACAGTAATGTCCTCTGTACATTTCATTGGGTTCCGATCTTGCCTGTCAATTTTTATCTACACGTGTTGCAGTTTAGTCCAAATTTTCTCTAAGGAATCCACTCTGTCAAAGGGAATCAGTCTATTTGTGATGATCTAATTTTTGCAACCAAATTAGTCCGTGAGGCTTATGTGACAGCTAAGCTGTCCCACAAGGCTTTAGCAGTGGGATATTGCAAGACAACCACGTGAACATGCAGTGATCATTTTGCTCCCAATGTCTTATGCATGTTCTGTTAAGGGGCGCCGGAGTTACCTTGGTGATGTGGGCACTCCTCTCTCTTCCTCCAATCGCCTTCTCTATTAACTTTGATCGTAGTCCATAATTGTCCTATTAATCTTTGTCCCAAAGAATAAGCTCTCAGAATTAGTCGGAGGTCGCTGTAATCAGAAAGTATTCCATACCAAGTTGGCATTTAGTATTGTTAGATCATCGTAACACTTTCTGTTTTAGTTTCTGAATTTTTTGCTTATGCTTGACCTTTTTTGGTGTTTGTGATTGCAGATGCGATTTGTGCGGGTGCTATGGTACGACCTTTGGACTCTTTGGTCGCGAAAAGTAATCATGGAACAATGATGAAACTTTTATCGGATCTTATTTTCGAAATATATTTTCACCTTTTCAAACTTGTTGTCAATGGCAGTTAAGAGCTGAAATAACCTCTTATCTTGAATTTTATTGTTGTAAACAGTAATGTCCTCTGTACATTTTATTGGGTTCCGATCCAACCTGTCAATTTTCATCTACACGTGTTGTAGTTTAGTCCAAATTTTCTCCAAGGAATTCGCTCCTGGTCGAAGGGAATCAGCTTATTTGTGAAGATCGAATATTTGCAACCAAATCAGTCCTTGAGGAGTATGTGACAGCTAAGCCGTCCCACAAAGCTTTAGCAGTGGGATATTGTAAGACAACCACGAGAACATGCAGTGATCATTTTGCTCCCAATGTCGTATGTAGGTTCTGTTAAGGGGCACCGGAGGTACCCCAGTGATGTGGGTACTCCTCTCTCTTCCTCCAATAGCCTTCTATATCAACTTTGATCGTAGTCAATAATTGTCCTATTAATCTTTATCTTAAAAGATAAGCTCTCATAATTAGTCGGAGGTTGCTGTAATCAGAAAGCATTCCATAACAAGTTGGCATTTTGTATTGTTAGATCATCTGTAACTCTTCCTGTTTTAGTTTCTGAATTTTTTGCTTATGCTTAACCTTTTTTGGTGTTTGTGATTGCAGATGCGATTTGTGCGGGTGCTATGGTATGACCTTTGGACTCTTTGGTCGCAAAAAGTAATCATGGAACAGTGATGAAACTTTTATCGGATCTTATTTTCAAAATCTCTTTTCACATTTTCAAACTTGTTGTCAATGGCAGTTAAGAGCTGAAATAACCTTTTTTCTTGAATTTTATTGTTGTAAACAATAATTTCCTCTGTACATTTTATTGGGTTCCGATCCTGCCTGTCAATTTTCATCTACACGTGTAGCAGTTTAGTACAAATTTTCCCAAGGAATCCGCTCCTGGTCGAAGGGAATTAACTTATTTGTGAAGATCGAAATTTGTAAGCAAATCAGCCCTTGAGGCGTATTTGACGGCTAAGCCGTCCCACAAGGCTTTAGCAGTGGGATATTGTAAGACAACCACGTGAACATGCAGTAATCATTTTGCTCCCAATGTCGTATGCAGGTTCTGTTAAAGAGCGCCGGAGGTACCCCGGTGATGTGGGCATTCCTCTCTCTTCCTCCAATCGCCTGCTATGTCAACATTGACCGTAGTCCATAATTGTCCCATTAAGCTTTATCCAAAAGGATAAGCTCTTAGAATTTATCGGAGATTGCTGTGATCTAGGAGTATTTTATAACACGCTGGCATTTTGTATTGTTAGATCATTTGTAACACTTCCTATTTTAGTTTCTGAATTTTTGCTTACGTTTGACCTTTTTGGTGTTTGTGATTGCAGATGTGATTTGTGCGGGTGCTATGGTACGATCTTTGGTTTCTTCAGTCGGGAAAGGTAATCATGGAACAATGATGAAACTTTTATCGGATCTTATGTTCAAAATCACCTCACATTTTCAAACTTGTCATCGATGGCAGTTAAGAGTTGAAATAACCTCTATTCTTGAATATTATTGTTGTAAACAGTATTGTCCTCTGTACATTCCATTAGTTTCGATCTTGCCTGTCAATTTTCATCTACAGGTGTAGCTGTTTAGTCCAAATTTTCTCCAAGGAATCCGCTCTTGGTCGAATGGAATCATCTTATTTGTGGAAATTGAATATTTACAAAAAAATCATCCGTTAAGGCGTATGTGACAGCTAAGCCGCCCCACAAGGCTTTAGCAGTGGGATATTGTAAGACAACCAAGTGAACATGCAGTCATCATTTTTCTCCCAGTGTCATATGCTGATTTAGTTAAGGGGCGTAGGAGGTACCCCGGTTGTGTGGGCACTCTTCCTCCTTACTCCAATCGCCTTTTATATCAATGTTGACCATTGTCTATAATTGTCCCATTAAGCTTTATCCCAAAGGATAAGCTTTCAGAATTAGTTGGAGGTTGCTATGATCCAATAGTATTCCATAACAAGTTGGACAATTTGTATTGTTATATCATCTATAACACTTCCTGTTTCAGTTTTTGAACTTTTTCTTATGCTTGGCCTTTTTGGCGTTTGTGATTGCAGGTGTGATTTCTGTAGGTGCTGTGGTACGATCTTTGGCCTCTTTAGTCGGAAAAGGTAATCATTGAGCAATGATGAAACTTTTATCGGATCTTATTTTCAAACTCTCTTTTCACTTTTTCAAACTTGTCGTCGATGGCAGTTAAGAGTTTAAATAACCTCTATTCTTGAATCTTATTGTTGTAAACAGTAATGTACTCTGTACATTTTATTGTGTTCCGATCCTGCCTGTCAACTTTCATCTACATGTGTTGGAGTTTAGTCCAAATTTTCTCTAAGGAATCCGCTTCTAATTGAAGGGGATCAACTTGTTTGTGAAGATTGAATGTATGCAGCCAAATCATTCCTTCAGGCGTATATGACTGCTAAGCCATGTGTAAGACAACCACGTGAACATGTAGTGATCATTTTGCTCCCAATGTCGTATGCAGGTTCTGTTAAGGGGCGCCGGAGGTACCTCGGTGATGTGGGCACTCCTCTCTCTTCCTCCAAATGCCTTCTCTATTAACTTTGATCGTAGTCCATAATTGTCCTATTAATCTTTGTCCCAAAGGAAAAGCTCTCAGAATTAGTCGGAGGTTGATGTGATCCAATAGTATTCCATAACAAGTTGGTTTTTTGTATTAGATCATCTGTAACACTTCCTGTTTTAGTTTCTGAAATTTTGCTTATGGTTGACTTTTTGGTCTTTGTGATTGCAGGTGTGATTTCTGCGGGTGCTATGGCACGATCTTTTGTCTTTTTGGTCGGGAAGGCAATCATTGTACAGTTATGAAACTTTTATCGGATCTTATTTTCAAAATCTCTTTTGAAATTTTCAAACTTGTCGTCGATGGCAGTTAAGAGTTGAAATAACCTCTATTCTTGAATCTTATTGTTGTAAATAGTAATATCCTCTGTACATTTCATTGGGTTCCGATCCTGCCTTTCAATTTTCATCTACATGTGTTGCAGTTTAGTCCAAATTTTCTCTAAGGAATCCGCTTTTTGTCGAAGGGAATCAGTATATTTGTGAAGATCGAATATTTGCAACCAAATCAGTCCTTGAGGCGATGTGACAGGGAAGCCATCCTACAAGGCTTTAGCAGTGGGACATTGTAAGACAGCCACGTGAACATGCAGTGATCATTTTGCTCCCAGTGTCCTATGCAGGTTCTGTTAAGGGGCGCCGGAGGTACCTCGGTGATGTGGGCACTCCTCTCTCTTCCTCCAATCGCCTTCTCTATTAACTTTGATCGTAGTCCATAATTGTCCAATTAATCTTTGTCCCAAAGGATAAGATCTCAGAATTAGCCGGAGGTTGCTGTAATCAGAAAGTATTCCATAACAAGTTGTCATTTAGTATTTTTAGATCATCTATAACATTTTCTGTTTTAGTTTCTGAATTTTTTGCTTATGCTTGACCTTTTTTGGTGTTTGTGATTGCAGATGCGATTTGTGCGGGTGCTATGATACGACCTTTGGACTCTTTTGTCGTGAAAAGTGATCATGGAACAATGATGAAACTTTTATCGGATCTTATTTTCAAAATCTCTTTTCACATTTTCAAACTTGTTGTCAATGGCAGTTAAGAGCTGAAATAACCTCTTTTCTTGAATTTTATTGTTGTAAATAGTAATGTCCTCTATACATTTTATTGGGTTCCGATCATGCCTGTCAATTTTCATCTACACGTGTTGTAGTTAAGTCCAAATTTTCTACAAGGAATTCGCTCCTGGTCGAAGGGAATCAGCTTATTTGTGAAGATCGAATATTTGCAACCAAATCAGTCCTTGAGGAGTATGTGACAGCGAAGCCGTCCCACAAGGCTTTAGCAGTGGGATATTGTAAGACAACCACGTGAACATGCAGTGATCATTTTGCTCCCAATGTCGTATGCAGGTTCTGTTAAGGGGCGCTGGAGGTACCCTGGTGATGTGGGCACTCCTCTCTCTTCCTCCAATAGCCTTCTATATCAACTTTGATCGTAGTCCATAATTGTGCTATTAATCTTTATCCTAAAGGATAAGCTCTCATAATTAGTCGGAGGTTGCTGTAATCAGAAAGCATTCCATAACAAGTTGGCATTTTGTATTGTTAGATCATCTGTAACAATTTCTGTTTTAGTTTCTGAATTTTTTGCTTATGCTTGACCTTTTTTGGTGTTTGTGATTGCAGATGCGATTTGTGCGGGTGCTATGGTATGATCTTTGGACTCTTTGGTCGCGAAAAGTAATCATGGAACAATGATGAAACTTTTATCAGATCTTATTTTCAAAATCTCTTTTCACATTTTTAAACTTGTTGTCGATGGCAGTTAAGAGGTGAAATAGCTTCTTTTGTTGAATTTTATTGTTGTAAACAATAATATCCTCTTTACATTTTATTGGGTTCCGATCCAGCTTGTCAATTTTCATCTACACGTGTTGCAGTTTAGTATAAATTTTCACAAGGAATCCATTCCTGGTCGAAGGGAATCAACTTATTTGTGAAGATCGAAATTTGCAAGCAAATCAGTCCTTGAGGCGTATGTGACGGCTAAGCCGTCCCACAAGGATTTATCAGTGGGATATTGTAAGACAACCACGTGAACATGAAGTGATCATTTTTCTCCCAATGTCGTATGCAGGTTCTGTTAAGGAGCGCCGGAGGTACCCCGGTGATGTGGGCATTCCTCTCTCTTCCTCTAATCGCCTATTATGTCAACGTTGTCCGTAGTCCATAATTATCCCATTAAGCTTTATCCCAAAGGATAAGCTCTTAGAATTTGTCGGATATTGCTGTGATCTAGGAGTATTCTATAACACGTTGGCATTTTGTATTTTTAGATCATCTGTAACCCTTCCTATTTTAGTTTCTTAATTTTTGCTTATGTTTGACCTTTTTGGTGTTTGTGATTGCAGATGCGATTCGTGCGGGTGCTATGGTACGATCTTTGGTTTCTTCGGCCGGGAAAGGTAATCATGGAAAAATGATGAAACTTTTATCGGATCTTATGTTCAACATCTCTTTTCACATTTACAAGCTTGTCGTTGATGGCAGTTAAGAGTTGAAATAACCTCTATTCTTGAATCTTATTGTTGTAAACATTATTGTCCTCTGTACATTTCATTGGTTCTTATCCTGCCTGTCAATTTTCATCTACACTTGTTGTAGTTTAGTCCAAATTTTCTCCAAGGAATCCGCTCTTGGTCGAAGGGAATCATCTTATTTGTGAAAATCGAATATTTGCAACAAAATCATCCCTTGAGGTGTATGTGACAGCTAATCCGTCCCACAAGGCTTTAGCAGTGGGATATTGTAAGACAACCAAGTGAACATGCAGTCATCATTTTTCTCCCAATGTCGTATGCAGGTTCTGTTAAGGGGCGCCGGAGGTACCTCGGTGATGTGGCCATTCCTCTCTCTTCCTCCAATCGCCTTCTGTGTTAACTTTGATAGTAGTCCATAATTGTCCTATTAAGCTTTATCCCAAAGGATAAGCTCTTAGAATTTGTCAGAGATTGCTGTGTTCTAGGAGTATTCTATAACACGTTGGCATTTTGTATTGTTAGATCATCTGTAACACTTCCTATTTTAGTTTCTGAATTTTTGCTTATGTTTGACCATTTTGGTGTTTGTGATTGCAGATGAGATTTGTGCGGGTGCTATGGTACGATCTTTGGTTTCTTCGATCGGGAAAGGTAATCATGGAACAATGATGAAACTTTTATCGGATCTTATGTTCAAAATCTCTTCTCACATTTTCAAAATTGTCGTTGATGGCAATTAAGAGTTGAAATAACCTCTATTCTTGAATCTTATTGTTGTAAACAGTATTGTCCTCTGTTCATTTCATTGGTTCTTATCCTGCCTGTCAATTTTCATCTACACATGTTACAGTTTAGTCCAAATTTTCTCCAAGGAATCCGCTCTTGGTCGAAGGGAATCAGCTTATTTGTGAAGATCGAATATTCGCAACCAAATCAGTCCTTGAGCAGTATGTGACAGCTAAGCCGTCCCACAAGGCTTTAGCAGTGGGATATTGTAAGACAACCACATGAACATACAACGATCATTTTGCTCCCAATGTCGTATGCAGGTTCTGTTAAGGGGAGCTGGAGGTACACCGGTGATGTGGGCACTCCTCTCTCTTCCTCCAGTCGCCTTCTATATCAACTTTGATCGTAGTCCATAATTGTCCCATTAATCTTTATCCCAAAGGATAAGCTCTCATAATTAGTCGGAGGTTGCTGTAATCAGATAGCATTCCATAACAAGTTGGCATTTTGTATTGTTAGATCATCTGTAACACTTCCTGTTTTAGTTTCTGAATTTTTTGCTTATGCTAGACCTTTTTTGGTGTTTATGATTGTAGATGCGATTTGTGCGGGTGCTATGGTGTGATCTTTGGACTCTTTGGTTGTGAAAAGTAATCATGGAACAATGATGAAACTTTTATCGGATCTTATTTTCAAAATCTCTTTTCACATTTTCAAACTTGTTGTCGATGTCATTTAAGAGCCGAAATAACCTCTTTTTTGAATTTTATTGTTGTAAACAGTAATATCCTCTATACATTTTATTGGGTTCCGATCCTGCCTGTCAATTTTCATCTACACGTGTTGCAGTTTAGTACAATTTTTCACAAGGAATCCATTCCTGGTCGAAGGGAATCAACTTATTTGTGTGATCGAAATTTGCAAGTAAATCAGTCCTTGAGGCGTATGTGACGGCTAAGCCCTCCCACAAGGCTTTAGCAGTGGGATATTGTAAGACAACCACGTGAACATGTAGTGATCATTTTGCTCCCAATGTCGTATGCAGGTTCTTTTAAAGAGCGCTGGAGGTACCCCGGTGATGTGGTCATTCCTCTCTCTTCCTCCAATCGCCTGCTATGTCAACGTTGACCGTAGTCCATAATTGTCCTATTAAGCTTTATCCCAAAGGATAAGCTCTTAGAATTTGTCAGAGATTGCTGTGTTCTAGGAGTATTCTATAACACGTTGGCATTTTGTATTGTTAGATCATCTGTAACACTTCCTATTTTCGTTTCTGAATTTTTGCTTATGTTTGACCTTTTTGGTGTTTGTGATTGCAGATGAGATTTGTGCGGGTGCTATGGTACGATCTTTGGTTTCTTCGATCGGGAAAGGTAATCAGGGAACAATGATGAAACTTTTATCGGATCTTATGTTCAAAATCTCTTCTCACATTTTCAAAATTGTCGTTGATGGCAATTAAGAGTTGAAATAACCTCTATTCTTGAGTCTTATTGTTGTAAACAGTATTGTCCTCTGTTCATTTCATTGGTTCTTATCCTGCCTGTCAATTTTCATCTACACATGTTACAGTTTAGTCCAAATTTTCTCCAAGGAATCCGCTCTTGGTCGAAGGGAATCAGCTTATTTGTGAAGATCAAATATTTGCAACCAAATCAGTCCTTGAGCAGTATGTGACAGCTAAGCCGTCGCACAAGGCTTTAGCAGTGGGATATAGTAAGACAACCACATGAACATGCAGCGGTCATTTTGCTCCCAATGTCGTATGCAGGTTCTGTTAAGGGGCGCTGGAGGTACCCCGATGATGTGGGCACTCCTCTCTCTTCCTCCAATCGCCTTCTATATCAACTTTGATCGTAGTCCATAATTGTCCTATTAATCTTTATCCCAAAGGATAAGCTCTCATAATTAGTCGGAGGTTGCTGTAATAAAAAAGCATTAAATAATATGTTTGCATTTTGTATTGTTAGATCATCTGTAACACTTCCTGTTTTAGTTTCTGAAATTTTTGCTTGTGCTTGACCGTTTTTGGTGTTTGTGATTGCAGAAGCGATTTGTGCGGGTGCTATGGTACGATCTTTGGACTCCTTGGTCGCGAAAGGTAATCATAGAACAATGATGAAACTTTTATCGGATCTTATTTTCAAAATCTCTTTTCACATTTTCAAACTTGTCGTCGATGGCAGTTAAGAGTTGAAATAACCTCTATTCTTGAATTTTGTTGTTGTAAACAGTAATGTCCTCTGTACATTTCATTGGGTTCTGATCCTGCCTGTCAATTTTCATCTACATGTGTTGCAGTTTAGTCCAAATTTTCTCCAAGGAATCCGTTCTTTGTCGAAGGGAATCATCTTATTTGTGAAGATCAAATGTTTGCAACCAAATCATTCCTTGAGGCGTATGTGACGACTAAGCCGTCCCACAGGGCTTTAGTAGTGAGATATTGTAAGACAGCCACATGAACATACAGTGATCATTTTGCTCCCAGTGTCATTTGCAGGTTCAATTATGGGAGCGCCGGAGGTACCCTGGTTGTGTGGGCTCTCCTCCCACCTCTGCAAATCACCTTCTATATCAACGCTGACCGTAGTCTATAATTGTCTCATGAAACTTTATCCCAAAGGATAAGCTCTAAGAATTAATCGGAGGTTGCTGTGATCCAAGAGTATTCTATAACAAATTGACATTTTGTATTGTTAGATCATTTGTAACACTTCCTGTTTTAGTTTCTGAACTTTTGCTTATGCTTGACCTTTTTTGTGTTTGTGATTGCAGGTGTGATTTGTGCGGATGCTATGGTACGATCTTTGTTCAGGAATGGTAATCATGGAACAATGATGAAAGTTTTATCGGATCTTATTTTCAAACTCACTTTTCACATTTTCAAACTTGTTGTCGATGACAGTTAAGAGTTGAAATAACCTCTATTCTTGAATTTTATTGTTGTAAACAGTAATGTCCTATGTACATTTCATTGGGTTCCGATCCTGCCTGTCAATTTTCATCTGCACGTGTTGCAGTTTAGTCCAAATTTTCTCTAAGGAATCCGCTCTTTGTCAAAGGGAATCATCTTATTTGTTAAAGGTCGAATGCTTGCATCCAAATCATTCCTTGAGGTATATGTGCTAGCTAAGCCATCCCACAAGGCTTTAGCAGTGGGATATTGTAAGACAACCAAGTGAACATGCAGTGTTCATTTTGCTCCTAGTGTCGTATGCAGGTTCAGTTAAAGGGGAGCCGGAGGTACCCTGGTTGTGTGGGCACTCCTCCCTCCTCCCCCAATCGCCTTCTCTATCAACGTTGACCATAGTCCATAATTGTCTCATTAAGCTTTATCCCAAAGGATAAGCACTTAGAATTAGTCGGAGGTTGCTGTGATCCAAGAGTATTCCATAACAAATTGGCATTTTGTATTGTAAGATCATCTATAACACTTCCTATTTTAGTTTCTGAAGTTCTGCTTATGCTTGACCTTTTTGGTGTTTGTGATTGCATGTGTGATTTGTGCGGGTGCTATGGTACGATCTTTGGCCTCTTTGGTCGAGAAAGGTAATCACGTAACAATGATGAAACTTTTATCAGATCTTATGTTCAAAAACTCTTTTCATATTTTCAAACTTGTCGTCGATGGCAGTTAAAAGATGAAATAACCTCTATTCTTGGATCTTATTGTTGTAAACAGTGATGTCCTATGTATATTTTATTGGGTTCTGATCCTGCCTGTCAATTTTCATTTATACGTATTGCAGTTTAGTCCAAATTTTCTCCAAGGAATTTGCTCCTGGTCGAAGGGAATCAGCTTATTTATGAAGATCGAACATTTGCAATCAAATCTGTCCTTCAGGCGTATGTGATAGCTAAGCCATCCCACAAGGCTTTAGCAGTGGGATATTTTAAGACAACCACGTGAACATGCAGTGATCATTTTACTCTCAGTGTCTTATGCAGGTTCAGTTAAGGGGCCGTCGGAGGTACCCCAGTGATGTGGGCACTCCTTCCTCTTCCTCCAATCGCCTTCTATATCAACGTTGACAATAGTCTATAATTGTCCCATTAGGCTTTATCCAAAGGATAAGCTTTGATAATTAGTTGGAGGTTGCTGTGATCCAAGAGTATTCCATAACGAGTTGGTAATTTGTATTGTTAGATCATCTGTAACACTTCCTGTTTTAGTTTCTGAACATTTGCTTAAGCTTGATCTTTTTGGTGTTTGTGATTGCAGGTGCTATGGTTCGATCTTTGGCCTCTTTGGTCAGAAAAAGGTAATCACTGAACAATGATGAATTTATCGGATCTTATTTTCAAACTCTCTTTTCATATTTTCGAAATTGTCGTCGATCGCACTTAAGAGTTGAAATAACCTCTATTCTTTAATCTTATTGTTGTAAACAGTAATGTCCTTTGTACATTTCATTGGGTTCGGATTTTGCCTATCAATTTTCATCTACACGTGTTGAAGTTTAGTCCAAATTTTCTCTAAGGAATCCACTCTTTGTCGAAGGGAATCAGTCTATTTGTGACGATCGAATATTTGCAACCAAAGCAGTCCGTGAGGCTTATGTGATAGCTAAGCCACAAGGCTTTAGCAATTGGATATTGTAAGACAACAGTATGAACATGCAGTGATCATTTTGCAGCTAATGTTGTATGCAAGTTTAGTTAAGGGGCGCCGAATGTAACCGGGTGATGTGGGCACTCCTCTCTCTTCCTCCAATCGCCTTCTATATCAATGTTGACCATATTCCATAATTGTCCCATTAATCTTTATCCCAAACGATAAGCTTTGAGAAAGTCGGAGGTTGCTATGATCCAAGAGTATTCCATAACAAGTTGTCATTTTGTTTTATTAGATCATCTGTAACACGTCCTGTTTTAGTTTCTGATTTTTTGCTTACGCTTGACCTTTCTGGTGTTTGTCATTGCAGGTGTGATTTGTGCGGGTGCTATGGTGCGATCTTTGGTCTCTTTGGTCGGAAAAGGTAATCATAGAACAATGATGAAACTTTTATCGGATCTTATTTTCAAAATGTCTTTTCAAATTTTCAAACTTGTGGTTTATGGCAGTTATGAGTTGAAATAACCTCTATTCTTAAATTTTATTGTTGTAAATAGTAATGTTCTCTATACGTTTCATTGGCATTCGATCCTGCCTGTCAATTTTCATCTACAAGTGTTGCAATTTAGTCCAAATTTTCTCCACGGAACCGCTCCTTGTCGAAGGGAATCAACCTATTTGTGAAGATTGAATATTTGCAACCAAATAAGTCCTTGAGGCCTATGTGACAGCTAAGCCTTCCCACAATGATTTAGCAGTGGGATATTGTAAGATAACTACGTGAACATACAGTGATCATTTTGCTCCCAGTGTCGTATGCAGGTTTAGTCTAAATAACCTTTATTCTTGGATCTTATTGTTGTAAACAGTAATGTCCTATATACATTTCATTGTGTTCCGATCTTTCCTGTCAATTTTCATCTACATGTGTTGCAGTTTAGTCTAAATTTTCTCCAAGGAATCCGCTTCTAGATGAACGGAATCAACTTATTTGTGAAGATCAAATATTTGCAACCAAATCAGTCCTTGAGGCGTATATGAGAGCTAAGCAGTGTGTAAGACAACCACATAAACATACAGTGATCATTTTGCTCCCAATGTAGTATGCAGATTCAGTGAAGGGGCGCCGAAGGTACCCCGGTGATGTGGCCACTCCTCCCCCTTCTTCCAGTCGCCTTCTATATCAACGTTGACCATAGTCCATAATTGTCCCGTTAAGCTTTATCCCAAAGGATAAGCTGTCAGAATTAGTCGGAGGTTAATGTGATCCAGGAGTATTCCATAACAAGTTGGCATTTTGTATTCTTAGATCATCTGTAATACTTCCTCTTTTAGTTTTTGAAATTTTGCTTATGCTTGACCTTTTTGGTGTTTGTGATTGCAGGAGTGATTTGTGCGGGTGCTATGGTATGATCTTTGATCTCTTTGGTCGGGAAAGGTAATCATGGAACAATGATGAAACTTTTATCGGATCTTATTTTCAAACTCTCTTTTCACATTTTCAAACTCTCTTTTAACATTTTCAAACTTGTCGTCGTTGGCAGTTAAGATTTGAAATAACCTATATTCTTGAATCTTATTGTTGTAAATAGTAATGTCCTCTGTACATTTCATTGTGTTTCGATCCTGCCTGTCAATTTTCATCTACATGTGTTGCAGTTTAGTCAAAATTTTCTCCATGGAATCCGCTTCTGGTTGAAGGGAATCAACTTATTTGTGAAGATCGAATATTTCCAACCAAATCAGTTTTTGAGGTGTATGTGACAACTAACCGGTGTAAAAGACAACCACGTGAACATGCAGTGATCATTTTGCTCCCAATGTCGTATGCAAGTTCAGTAACAGGGCGTCGGAGGTACCCTGGTGATGTGGTCACTCCTCCCTCTTCCTCCAATCGCCTTCTATATCAACGTTGACCATAGTCCATAATTGTCTCATTAAGCTTTATCCCAAAGGATAAGCTGTCAGAATTAGTCGAGGGTTGCTGAGATCCAGGAGTATTCCATAACAAGTTGGCATTTTGTATTGTTAGATCATCTGTAACACTACCTGTTTTAGTTTCTGAAATTTTGCTTATGCTTGACCTTTCTGGTGTTTGTCATTGCAGGTGTGATTTGTGCGGGTACTATGGTACGATCTTTTGTTTCTTTGGTCGGAAAAGGTAATCATAGAACAATGATGAAACTTTTATCGAATCTTATTTTCAAAATCTCTTTTCAAATTTTCAAACTTGTCGTTGATGGTAGTTAAGAGCTGAAATAACCTCCATTCTTAAATCTTATTGTTGTAAAGAGTAATGTCCTCTATACTTTTCATTGGCTTTCGATCCTGCTTGTCAATTTTCATCTACATGTGTTGCAATTTAGTCCAAATTTTCTCTACGGAACCGCTCCTTGTCGAAGGGAATCGGCTTATTTGTGAAGATTGAATATTTGCAACCAAATAAGTCCTTGAGGCTTGTGTGACAGATAAGCATTCCCATAAGGATTTAGCAGTGGGATATTGTAAGACAACTACGTGAACATATAGTGTTCATTTTGCTCCCAGTATCATATGCAGGTTCAGTTAAGGGGGCGCCGGCGGTACCCCAATGATGTGGGCACTCCTCCTTCTTTCTCCAATCACCTTCTATATCAATGTTGACCATAGTCCATAATTGTCCAATTAAAATTTATCGCAAAGGATAAGCTTTCAGAATTTGTCGGAAGTTGCTGTGATCCAAGAGTATTCCTTAACAAATTGGCATCTTGTATTGTAAGATCATCTATAGCACTTCCTGTTTTAGTTTCTGAACATTTGCTTATGCTTGACATTTTTGGTGTTTGTGATTGCAGGTGTTGTTTGTGCTGGTGCTATGGTTCGATCTTTGGCCTTTTTGGTCGGAAAAGGTAATCATGGAACAATGATGAAACTTTTATCGGATCATATTTGAAATAAACTCTATTCTTGAATCTTATTGTTGTAAACAGTAATGTCCTCTATACATTTTATTGAGTTTCGATCCTGCCTTTCAATTTCCATCTACACGTGTTGGAGTTTAGTCCAAATTGTCTCTAAGGAATCCGCTATTTGTCAATGAGAATCAGTCTATTTGTGAAGATCGAATATTTTTAACAAAATCTGTCCTTGAGGCGTATGTGACAGCTAAGCCGTCCCACAAGGCTTTAGCAGTGGGATATTGTAAGACAACCACGTAAACATGCAGTTATCATTTTGCTCCCAATGTCGTATGCAGGTTCTGTTAAGGGGCGCCGGAGGTACCCCGGTGATGTTGGCACTCCTCTCTCTTCCTCTAATCGCCTTCGATATCAACTTTGACTGTTGTCCATAATTGTCCCATTAAGCTTTATCCCAAAAAATAAGCTTTCAGAATTAGTCAGAGGTTGCTGTGATCCAAGAGTATTCCATATCAAGTTGGCATTTTGCATTGTTAGATCATCTGTAACACCTCCTATTTTAGTTTCTGAATTTTTTGCTTATGCTTGACCTTTTTGGTGTTTGTGATTGCATGTGCGATTTGTGCAGGTGCTATGGTACGATCTTTGGGCTCTTTGGTCGAGAAAGATAAACATGGAACAATGATGAAACTTTTATCGGATATTATTTTCAAAATCTCTTTTCACATTTTCAAACTTGTTGTCGATGGCAGTTAAGAGCTGAAATAACCTCTATTCTTGAATCTTATTGTCTTAAACAGTAATGTCCTCTGTACATTTTATTGGGTTCCGATCATGCCTGTCAATTTTTATCTACACGTGTTGCAGTTTAATCCAAATTTTCTCTAAGGAATCTGCTCCTGGTCGAAGGGAATCAGCTTATTTGTGAAGATCAAATATTTGCAATCAAATCAATCCATGAGGCTTATGTGATAGCTAATCCGTCCCACAAGGCTTTAGCAGTGGGATATTTTAAGACAACCACGTGAAAATACAGTGATCATTTTGCTCTCAGTGTCTTATGCATGTTCAGTTAAGGGGCCACCGGAGGTACTCGGTGATGTGGGCACTCCTCTCTCTTCCTCCATTCGCCTTCTATATCAACGTTGACCATAGTCTATAATTGTCCCATTAAGCTTTATCCCAAAGGATAAGCTTTGAGAATTAGTTGGAGGTTGCTATGATCTAATAGTATTCCATAACAAGTTGGCAATTTGTATTGTTAGATCATCTGTAACACTTCCTGTTTTAGTTTCTGAACATTTGCTTAAGCTTGAACTTTTTGGTGTTTGTGATTGCAGGTGATATCGTTCGATCTTTGGCCTCTTTGGTCGGGAAAGGTAACCATGGAACAATGATGAAACTTTTATCGGATCTTATTTTCAAACTCTCTTTTCACATTTTCAAACTTGTTGTCGATGGCACTTAAGAGTTGAAATAACCTCTATTCTTTAATCTTATTGTTGTAAACAGTAATTTCCTCTGTACATTTCATTAGGTTTCGATCTTGCCTGTCAATGTTCATCTACACGTGTTGCAATTTAGTCCAAATTTTCTCTAAGGAATCCACTCTTTATCGAAGGGAATCAGTCTATTTGTGACGATTGAATATTTGCAACCAAATCAGTCCGTGAGGCTTATGTGATAGCTAAGTCGTCTCACAAGGCTTTAGCAATGGGATATTGTAAGACAACCACATGAACATGCAGTGATCATTTTGCTTCCAATATCGTATGCAAGTTTAGTTAAGGGGCGCCGAAGGTACCCGGGTGATGTGGGCACTCCTCTCTCTTCCTCCAATCGCCTTCTATATCAATGTTGACCATATTCCATAATTGTCCCATTAATCTTTATCCCAAAGGATAAGCTTTGAGAAAGTCGAAGGTTGCTGTAATCCAAGAGTATTCCATAACAAGTTGGCATTTTGTATTGTTAGATCATCTGTAACACGTCCTGTTTTAGTTTCTGATTTTTTGCTTACGCTTGACCTTTCTGGTGTTTTCATTGCAAGTGTGATTTGTGCGGGTGCTATGGTGCAATCTTTGGTCTCTTTGGTCGGAAAAGGTAATCATAGAACAATGATGAAACTTTTATCGGATCTTATTTTCAAAATCTCTTTTCAAATTTTCAAACTTGTCGTTTATGGCAGTTATGAGTTGAAATAACCTCTATTCTTAAATTTTATTGTTGTAAATAGTAATGTCCTCTATACATTTCATTGGCTTTCGATTCTGCCTGTCAATTTTCATCTACACGTGTTGCAATTTAGTCCAAATTTTCTCCACAGAACCGCTCCTTGTCGAAGGGAATCAGCCTATTTGTGAAGATTGAATATTTGCAACCAAATAAGTCCTTGAGGTGTATTTGACATCTAAGCCTTCCCACAAGGATTTAGCAGTGGGATATTGTAAGACAACTACGTGAATATACAGTGATCATTTTGCTCCCAGTGTCGTATGCAGGTTCAGTTAAGGGGGGCGGAGGTACCCTAGTGATGTGGGCACTCCTCCCTCTTCCTACAATCACCTTCTATATCAACGTTGACCATAGTGCATAATTGTATCATTAAGCTTTCCCCCAGACGATAAGATTTCCGAATTAGTCGGAGTTTGTTGTTATCCAAGAATATTCCATAACAAGTTGGCAATTTGTATTGTTAGATCATCTGTGACACTTCCTGTTTTAGTTTCTGAACATTTGCTTATGCTTGACATTTTTGGTGTTTGTGATTGCAGGTGTTGTTTGTGCAGGTGCTACGGTTCGATCTTTGGCCTCTTTGGTCGGAAAAGGTAATAATGGAACAATGAAAAAACTTTTGTTGGATCTTATATTCAAACTCTTTTCACATTTTCAAACTGTCGTCGATGGCACTTAAGAGTTGAAATAACATCTATTCTTGAATCTTATTGTGGTAAACAGTAATGTCCTATGTACATTTCATTGGGTTCCGATCCTGCCTGTCAATTTTCATCTACACGTGCTGGATTTTAGTCCAAATTTTCTCTAAGAAATCTGCTCTTTGTCGAAGGGAATCAGTCTTTTTGTGAAGATCGAATATTTGCAACCAAATCAGTCCTTGAGGCGTATGTGACAACTAAGCCATCCACAAGGCTTTAGCAGCGGGATATTGTAAGACAGCCACGTGAACATGCAGTGATCATTTTGCTCCCAATGTAGTATGCAGATTCAGTGAAGGGGCGCCGAAGGTACCCCGGTGATGTGGCCACTCCTCCCCCTTCCTCCAGTCGCCTTCTATATCAACGTTGACCATAGTCCATAATTGTCCCGTTAAGCTTTATCCCAAAGGATAAGCTTTCAGAATTAGTCGGAGGTTGATGTGATCCAGGAGTATTCCATAACAAGTTGGCATTTTGTATTCTTAGATCATCTGTAACACTTCCTGTTTTAGTTTCTGAACATTTACTTATGCTTGACCTTTTTGGTGCTTGTGATTGCAGGTGTTATTTGTGCAGGTTCTATGGTTCGATCTTTGGCCTCTTTGGACGGAAAAAGTAATCATGGAATAATGATGAAACTTTTATCCTATCTTATTTTCAAACTCTCACATTTTTAAACTGTCGTCGATGGCACTTAAGAGTTGAAATAACATCTATTCTTGAATCTTATTGTTGTAAATAGTAATGTCCTTTGTACATTTCATTGGGTTCCCATACTGCCTGTCAATTTTCATCTACACGTGCTGCAGTTTAGTCCAAATTTTCTCTAAGGAATCCCCACTTTGTCAAACGCAATCAGCCTATTTGTGAAGTTGGAATATTTGCAACCAAATAAGTCCTTGAGGCGTATGTAACAGCTAAGTCGTCCCACAAGGCTTTAGCAGCGGGATACTGTAAGACAACCACGTGAACATGCAGTGATCAGTTAAGTGGGCGCCGGAGGTACCCCATTTGTGTGGGCACTTCTTCTCCTTCCTCCGATCGCCTTCTACATCAACGTTCACCATAATGTATAATTTTCCAATTAAACTTTATCCCAAAGGATAAGCTTTCAGGATTAGTCGGAAGTTGCTGTGATCCAATAGTATTCCATAAGAAGTTGGCATTTTTTATAACACTTCCTGTTTCAGTTTCTGAGCATTTGCTTATGCTTGAACTTTTTGTTTTTGTGATTGCAGGTTCAGTTAAGGTGCGTCGGAGGTACCCCGGTTATGTGGGCACTCCTCTCTCTTCCTTCAATCGCCTTCTATATCAACATTGACCGTAGTCCATAATTGTCCCATTAAGCTTTATCCCAAAGGATAGCTCTCAGAACTAGTGGGAGGTTGCTGTGATATAGGAGTATTCTATAACAAGTTGGCATTTTGTATTGTTAGATCATCTATAACACTTCTTGTTTTAGTTTCTGAATTTTTTGCTTATGCTTGGTGTTTGTGATTGCAGATGCGATTTGTGCGGGTGCTATGGTACGATCTTTGGATTCTTTGGTCGAGAAAGGTAATCATGGAACAATTATGAAACTTTTATCGGATCTTATTTTCAAAATATATTTTCACTTTTTCAAACTTGTCGTCGTTGGCAGTTAAGAGCTGAAACAACCTCTATTCTTGAATCTTATGGTTGTAAACAGTGATGTCTTTCATCGGGTTTCGATCCTGCCTGTCAATTTTAATCTACACATGTTGCAGTTTAGTCCAAATTTTCTCCAAGGAATATGCTCCTGGTCGAAGGGAATCCGCTTATTTGTGAAGATCAAATATTTGCGACCAAATCAGTCCTTGAGGCGTATGTGATTGCTAAGACGTCCCACAAGGCTTTAGAAGTGGGATATTTTAAGACAACCACGTGAACATACAGTGATCATTTTGCTCTCAGTGTCATATGCAGGTTTAGCTAAGGGGCTACCGGAGGTACCCCGATTGTGTGGGCACTCCTCCCACTTCCTCCAATCGCCTTCTATATCAACGTTGACCATAGTCTATAATTGTCCCATTAAGCTTTATCCCAAAGGATAAGCTTTGAGAATTAGTTTGAGGTTGTTGTGATCCAATACTATTCCATAACAAGTTGGCAATTTGTATTGTTAGATTATCTGTTAACACTTCCTGTTTTAGTTTCTGAACATTTGCTTATGCTTGACCTTTTTGGTGTTTGTGATTGCAGGTGTTATATGCGCAGTTGCTATGGTTTGATCTTTGGCCTCTTTAGTCGGGAAAGATAATCATGGAATATTGATGAAACTTTTATCGGATCTTATTTTCAAACTCTCTTTTCACATTTTTGAACTCGTCGTCGATGGCACTTAAGAGTTGAAATAACCTCTATTCTTTAATCTTATTGTTGTAAACAATAATGTCCTCTGTACATTTCATTGGGTTCCGATCCTGCCTGTCAATTTTCATCTACACATATTGCAGTTCTGTCCAAATTTTCTCTAATGAATCCCCTCTTTGTCGAAGGGAATCAGTCTATTTGTGAAGATCGAATATTTACAACCAAATATGTCCTTGAGGCGTATTTGACAGCTAAGCCGTCCCACAAGGCTTTAGCAGTGGGATATTGTAAGACAACCACGTGAACATGTTGTGATCATTTTGCTCCTAATGTCTTATGCTGGTTCAGTTAAGGGGCGCCGAAGGTACTCCAGTGATGTGGGCACTCCTCTATCTTCCTCCAATCGTCTGCTATATCAACGTTGTCCATAGTTCATAATTGTCTCATTAAGCTTTTATCGGATCTTATTTTCAAAATCTCTTTTCAAATTTTCAAACTTGTCGTCGATAGCAGTTAAGAGTTGAAATAACCTCTATTCTTGAATCTTATTGTTGTAAATAGTAATGTCCTCCATACTTTTCATTAGGTTTCGATCCTGCCTGTCAATTTTCATCTACACGTGTTGCAGTTTAGTCCAAATTTTCTCCACTGCACCTTATCAAAGGGAATCAGCCTATTTGTGAAGATTGAATATTTGCAACCAAATAAGTCCTTGAGGCCTATGCGACAGCTAAGCCTTCTCACAAGGCTTTAGCAGTGGGATATTGTAAGACAACTAGGTGAACATACAGTGATCATTTTGCTTCCAGTGTCGTATGCAGGTTCCGTTAAGGGAGGACCGGAGGTACCCTAGTGATGTGGGCACTCCTCCCTCTTCCTACAATCACCTTCTATATCAACGTTGACCATAGTGCATAATTGTCTCATTAAGCTTTCCCCCAAAGGATAAGATTTCTGAATTAGTCGGAGGTTGTTGTTATCCCAGAATATTCTATAACAAGTTGGCAATTTGTATTGTTAGATCATCTGTGACACTTCCTGTTTTAGTTTCTGAATGTTTGCTTATGCTTGACATTTTTGGTGTTTGTGATTGCAGGTGTTGTTTGTGCAGGTGCTACGGTTCGATCTTTGGCCTCTTTGGTCAGAAAAGGTAATAATGGAACAATGACGAAACTTTTGTCGGATCTTATATTCAAACTCTTTTCACATTTTCAAAATGTCGTTGATGGCACTTAAAAGTTGAAATAACCTCTATTCTTGAATCTTATTATTGTAAACAGTAATGTCCTCTGTACATTTCATTGGGTTTCGATCCTGCCTGTCAATTTTCATCGACATGTGCTGGATTTTAGTCCAAATTTTCTGTAAGAAATCCGCTCTTTGTCGAAGGGAATCAGTCTTTGAGGCGTATATGACACCTAAGCCATCCCACAAGGCTTTTTAGTGTTTGTAATTGCAGATGCGATTCTGCAGGTGATATGGTACGATCTTTGGACTCTTTGGTCGAGAAAGGAAATCATGGAACAATTATGAAACTTTTATCGGATCTTATTTTCAAAATCTCTTTTCACATTTTCATACTTGTCGTCGATGGCAGTTAAGAGCTGAAATAACCTCTATTCTTGAATCTTATTGTCGTAAACAGTAATGTCCTCTGTACATTCCTTTGGGTTCCGATCCTGCCTGTTAATTTTCATCTACAGGTGTTGCAGTTTAGTCCAAATTTTCTACAAGGAATCCGCTCTTGGTCGAAGGGAATCATCTTATTTTTGAAAATCAAATATTTACAAAAAAATCATTCTTTGAGGCGTATGTGATAGCTAAGCCATCCCATAAGGCTTTAGTAGTAGGGTATTGTAAGACAACCTCCTGAACATGCAGTGATCATTTTGTTACCAGTGTCGTATGCTAATTCAGTTAAGTCGGTGCCGGAGATACCCTGGTTGTGTGGGCGCTCCTCCTCCTTCCTCCAATCGCCTTCTATATCAACGTTGACCATAGTCTATATTTGTCCCATTAAACTTTATCCCAAAGGATAAGCTTTCAGAGTTAGTCGGAGGTTGCTGTGATCCAATAGTATTCCATAACAAGTTGGTCATTTGTATTGTTATATCATTTGTAACACTTCCTGTTTTAGTTTCTGAACTTTTGCTCATGGTTGACCTTTTTGGCGTTTGTGATTGCAGATGTGATTTGTGCAGGTGGTATGGTACGATCTTTGGCCTCTTTGGTCGGGTAAGGTAATCATGGAACAATGATGAAAATTTTATCGGATCTTATTTAAAACTCTCTTTTCACATTTTTAACTTGTCGTCGATGGCAAAAAGTTGAAAAAACCTCTATTCTTAAATCTTACTGTTGTAAACAGTAATGTCCTTTATACATTTCATTGGGTTTCAATCCTGCATGTCAATTTTCATCAACATGTGTTGCCGCTTTAGTCCAAATTTTCTCTAAGGAACCGCTCCTTGTCGAAGGGAATCGTTCTATTTGTGAAGATTGAATATTTGCAACCAAATAAGTCCGTGAGGCGTATGTGACAGCTAAGACGTCCCACAAGGCTTTAGGAGTGGGATATTTTAAGACAACCACGTGAACATACAGTGATCATTTTGATCTCAGTGTCGTATGCAGGTTCAGCTAAGGGGCCGCCGGAGGTACCCCGGTTGTGTGTGCACTCCTCCCTCTTCCTCCGATCGCCTTCTCAAAGTATAAGTTTTCAGAAGTAGTCAGAGGCTGTTGTGGTCCAAGAGTGTTCCATAACAAGTTGGCAATTTGTATTGTTAGATCTTATGTAACACTTCCTGTTTTAGTTTCTGAATTTTTGCTTGTGCTTGATCTTTTGGGTCTGTGATTGCAGGTGTGATTTGTGCGGGTGCTGTGGTACGATCTTTGGTCTCTTTGGTCGGGAAAGGTAATCATGGAACAATGATGAAACCTTTATCGGATCTTATTTTCAAAACAAACAACAAAATTCTTTTTCAGATTGAGAACTATATACTACGATGCATCTACATTTGAACATTGAAGTTTGTATCAGATTCCAAAAAATGATTCAGGAAATTCTTAGGACATGCCCATCATTAACTTTATTGTGACGGGTCCAACATTGTCTCCTGCGATAGAGTATTTCAGTAAGTAGCTCTCCTCCCTTCGAATATGCTTGCGTTTTGGATAGTGTTAAGAATGAAAGTCATCTTTCTGTTGCTAGATTTGGATGTAATAGAAGAGTTTTTACCAAATTAATTTGACTAGTCATTTTTTGACAGTTACTAATTGAGGCTCCATTTTTCTTGTTTACATGGCTAAGTGCCACCACAGGGCCTGGAGTTCTCACTTGGCTTTGATACATAGGGCTTTCGGTCATCGGTAAATTGTGCTGATGTGATTTCCTTTTGTTCTCATCTCCACATCTTTTTTTCCTCACTCCTTTCTCCTTACCCTCTTTAATTTTCTTGTTAAAATCTCAAAACTTAATGTCGGTTGCCATATGGCTTTTGATTCCGTGATTAATTATGTGAACCCCCTTTTTTTTGAAATCTTGTGGCCGTAGTTAACCTAAAATAGGATCTTCGACTCGGTCCTAACCTGAGTTTAGTATGTGTTTTTTGGGAACATGATACATTCTGATTGAGAGATAAAGCTGTCGGACTTGCATGGAACAATATCTATATAGCTCTGCATTGGCCTAGTGCTAAGGTTATCATTTTTATGTTAAATTTCATGTCTTCATTCTCTTTCTTCATATGTCACACAACTATTATATTAAAAGGGTGTTCTATGAGATTTTTTTTTGTAACTTAGATTATATATATATATTATGTGTGTGTGTAGAAATCATATAAATAAGCACTGACGCTGTGGTTGTTAAACAATAAGGTAATCAATAAATATTGCTTTAGCATTCCAGAATGCAAAGCTAACATTTATTCTTATTGAATTTCTCTCTCTAAAAAATTTTCACAAAAAAGTCCCCTAACCCACTTATTTTCTCACCTCATTTCTCGATCATTCCCCACCATAAACATCCTTTTTCAACCACCAACGGATAGAAAACTTCCCTAACGATAACATCCTTTTTCAACCACCAACGGGTAGAAAACTTCCATAACTTTCATTTTTTTTCTCTACATTTGCTGCCCTCATCTCTGCAAATAAAGCCGTTTGAATTGTGGAGGTCCGTTGGCTCTTTGTACGAAGGAAGGCCTTCTTCCTTGATTGGTGTATGTATATAAAGGTGCATATGTAGATAGGTATGGAAGTAGAGAAGAACCTTGAGTTCTTCTAAGTGATTCGTGTGTATTCTGTGATTTGTATAAGTGCAGAGTGCACAAAGTGTTCTTGTTAATAAAAGTCTTCATATTCATTCTCAAGTGAATGGTTCTTGTAAGAACCAAAGTGTGTAGCTCTCGTGTGATTCTTCAAGTGTTTATTTTCTAAGTGATTTCAAGTGTTCTTCCTTTGTGATTTGCAAGATCTTAAGAGAGATTATTGTTTCGGTGTAATCGAAACTCAATCCATTCTTCTTCTTCTTCAATGGATCGATTGGACTTGATTCGAAGTTATTGAGATCAAGCCTTCAATTTCACACATTAGATCATACTTCCTGTTTTAGTTTCTGAACTTTTGCTTATGCTTGGCCTTTTTGGTGTTTGTGATTGCAGGTGTGATTTGTGAGGGTGGTATGGTACGATTTTTGGTCTCTTTGGTCGGTAAAGGTAGTCATGGAACAATGATGAAACTTTTATCGGATCTTATTTTCGAACTCATTTTTCACATTTTCAAACTTGTCGTCGATGGCAGTTAAAAGTTGAAATAACCTCTATTCCTGAATCTTATTGTTGTAAACAGTAATGTCCTTTGTACATTTCATTGGGTTCCGATCCTACCTATCAATTTTCATCTACACGTGTTGCAGTTTAGTCCAAATTTTCTCCAAGGAATCTGTTCTTTGTCGAAGGGAATCATCTTATTTGTGAAAATCGAATGTTTGCAACCAAATCATTCCTTGAGGATTATGTGCTAGCTAAGCCGTCCCACAAGGCTTTGGCAATGAGATATTGTAAGACAACTACATGAACATACAGTGATCATTTTGCTCCCAGTGTCATTTGCAGGTTCAATTAAGGGGGCGCCGGAGGTACCCTGGTTGTGTGGGCACTCCTCCCACCTCCGCCAATCGCCTTCTATATCAACGTTGACCGTAGTCTATAATTGTCTCATGAAACTTTATCCCAAGGGATAAGCTCTCAGAATTAGTCAGAGGTTGCTGTGATCCAAGAGTATTCTATAACAAATTGACATTTTGTATTGTTAGATCATCTGTAACACTTCCTGTTTTGGTTTCTGAACTTTTGCTTATGCTTGACCTTTTTGGTGTTTGTAATTGCAGGTGTGATTTGTGTGGATGCTATGGTACGATCTTTGGTCGGGAATGGTAATCATGGAACAATGATGAAACTTTTATCGGATCTTATTTTCAAACTCACTTTTCACATTTTCAAACTTGTTGTCGATGATATTTAAGAGTTGAAATAACCTCTATTCTTGAATTTTATTGTTGTAAACAGTAATGTCCTATGTACATTTCATTGGGTTCCGATCCTGCCTGTCAATTTTCATCTACACGTGTTGTAGTTTAGTCCAAATTTTCTCTAAGGAATCCGCTCTTTGTCGAAGGGAATCATCTTATTTGTGAAAGATCGAATGCATGCATCCAAATCATTCCTTGAGGTATATGTGCTAGCTAAGCTGTCCCACAAGGCTTCAGCAGTGGGATATTGTAAGACAACCTGGTGAACATGCAGTGATCATTTTGCTCCCAGTGTCGTATGCACGTTCAGTTAAAGGGGCGCCGGAGGTACCCTAGTTGTGTGGGCACTCATCCCTCCTCCCCCAATCGCCTTCTCTATCAACGTTGACCGTAGTCCATAATTGTCTCATTAGGCTTTATCCCAAAGGATAAGCTCTTAGAATTAGTTGGAGGTTGCTGTGATCCAAGAGTATTCCATAACAAATTGGCATTTTGTATTGTAAGATCATCTATAACACTTCCTATTTTAGTTTCTGAAGTTCTGCTTATGCTTGACCTTTTTGGTGTTTGTGATTGCATGTGTGATTTGTGCGGGTGCTATGGTACGATCTTTGGTCTCCTTGGTCGAGAAAGGTAATCACGGAACAATGATGAAACTTTTATCGGATCTTATTTTCAAAAACTCTTTTCATATTTTCAAACTTGCCGTCGATGGTAGTTAAAAGCTGAAATAACCTCTATTCTTGGATCTTATTGTTGTAAACAGTGATGTCCTCTGTACATTTTATTGGGTTCTGATCCTGCCTATCAATTTTCATCTACACATGTTGCAGTTTAGTCCAAATTTTCTCCAAGGAATCTGTTCTTTGTAGAAAGGAATCATCTTATTTGTGAAGATTGAATGTTTGTAACCAAATCATTCCTTGAGGATTATGTGCTAGCTAAGCCATCCCACAAGGCTTTAGCAGTGGGATATTTTAAGAAAACCACGTGAACATGCAGTGATCATTTTGCTCTCAGTGTCTTATGCAGGTTCAGTTAAGGGGCCGTCGGAGGTACCCAGTGATGTGGGCACTCCTTCCTCTTCCTCCAATCGCCTTCTATATCAACGTTGACCATAGTCTATAATTGTCCCATTAAGCTTTATCCAAAGGATAAGCTTTGATAATTAGTTGGAGGTTGCTGTGATCCAAGAGTATTCCATAACGAGTTGGTAATTTGTATTGTTAGATCATCTGTAACACTTCCTGTTTTAGTTTTTGAACATTTGCTTATGCTTGACCTTTTTGGTGTTTGTGATTGCAGGTGCTATGGTTTGATCTTTGGCCTCTTTGGTCGGAAAAGGTAATCACGGAACAATGATGAAACTTTTATCGGATCTTATTTTCAAACTCTCTTTTCATATTTTCGAACTTGTCGTCGATCGCACTTAAGAGTTGAAATTACCTCTATTCTTTAATCTTATTGTTGTACACAGTAATGTCCTCTGTACATTTCATTGGGTTTGGATCTTGCCTGTCAATTTTCATCTACACGTTGTAGTTTAGTCCAAATTTTCTCTAAGGAATCCACTCTTTGTCGAAGGGAATCAGTCTATTTGTGACGATCAAATATTTGCAACCAAATCAGTCTGTGAGGCTTATATGATAGCTAAGCCGTCTCACAAGGCTTTAGCAATGGGATATTGTAAGACAACCACATGACATGTAGTGATCATTTTGCTCCTAATGTCGTATGCAAGTTTAGTTAAGGGGCGCCAAAGGTACCCGGGTGATGTGGGCACTCCTCTCTCTTTCTCCAAACGCCTTCTATATCAGTGTTGACCATATTCCATAATTGTCCCATTAATCTTTATCCCAAAGGACAAACTTTGAGAAAGTCAGAGGTTGCTGTGATCCAAGAGTATTCCATAACAAGTTGGCATTTTGTATTGTTAGATCATCTGTAACACGTCCTGTTTTAGTTTCTAATTTTTTGCTTACGCTTGACCTTTCTGGTGTTTGTCATTGTAGGTGTGATTTATGCGGGTGATGTGGTGCGATCTTTGGTCTCTTTGCTCGGAAAAGGTAATCATAGAACAATGATGAAACTTTTATCGGATCTTATTTTCAAAATCTCTTTTCAAATTTTCAAACTTGTGGTTTATGGCAGTTATGAGTTGAAATAACCTCTATTCTTAAATTTTATTGTTGTAAATAGTAATGTCCTCTATACATTTCATTGGCTTTCGATCCTGCCTGTCAATTTTCATATACACGTGTTGCAATTTAGTCCAAATTTTCTCCACGGAGCCACTTCTTGTCGAAGGGAATCAGCCTATTTGTGAAGATTGAATATTTGCAACCAAATAAGTCTTTGAGGCCTATGTGACAGCTAAGCCTTCCCACAAGGATTTACCAGTGGGATATTGTAAGACAACCACGTGAACATGCAGTGATCATTTTGCTCCTAATGTCGTATGCAAGTTCAGTAACAGGGCGCCGGAGGTACCTCGGTGATGTGGTCACTCCTCCCTCTTCCTCCAATCGCCTTCTATATCAACGTTGACCATAGTCCATAATTATCCCATTAAGCTTTATCCCAAAGGATAAGCTGTCAGAATTAGTCGGGGGTTGCTGAGATCCAGGAGTATTCCATAACAAGTTGGCATTTTGTATTGTTAGATCATCTGTAAAACTACCTGTTTTAGTTTATGAAATTTTGCTTATGCTTGACCTTTCTGGTGTTTGTCATTGTAGGTGTGATTTGTGCAGGTACTATGGTACGATCTTTGGTCTCTTTGGTCGGAAAAGGTAATCATAGAACAATGACGAAACATTTATCGGATCTTATTTTCAAAATCTCTTTTCAAATTTTCAAACTTGTCGTTGATGGCAGTTAAGAGGTGAAATAACCTCCATTCTTAAATCTTATTGTTGTAAAGAGTAATGTCCTCTATACTTTTCATTGGATTTTGATCCTGCTTGTCAATTTTCATCTACATGTGTTGCAATTTAGTCCAAATTTTCTCTACGGAACCGCTCCTTGTCGAAGGGAATCAGCCTATTTGTGAAGATTGAATATTTGCTACCAAATAAGTCCTTGAGGCCTGTGTGACAGCTAAGCATTCCCACAAGGATTTAGCAGTGGGATATTGTAAGACAACTACGTGAACATATAGTGTTCATTTTTCTCTCAGTATCGTATGAAGGTTCAGTTAAGGGGGCGTCGGCGGTACCCCAATGATGTGGGCACTCCTCCTTTCTCCAATCGCCTTCTATAACAATGTTGACCATAGTCCATAATTGTCCCATTAAGCTTTATCGCAAAGGTTGCTGTGATCCAAGAGTATTCCTTATTAAATTGGCATTTTGTATTATAAGATCATCTATAACAATTCCTGTTTTAGTTTCTGAACATTTGCTTATGCTTGACATTTTTGGTGTTTGTGACTGCAGGTGTTGTTTGTGCTGGTGCTATGGTTCGATCTTTGGCCTCTTTGGTCGGAAAAGGTAATCATAGAACAATGATGAAACTTTTATCGGATCATATTTTCAAACTCTTTTCACATTTTCAAACTGTCATCGATGGCACTAAAGAGTTGAAATAAACTCTATTCTTGAATCTTATTGTTGTAAACAGTAATGTCCTCTATACATTTCATTGAGTTCTGATCATGCCTTTCAATTTCAATCTACACATGTTGGAGTTTAGTCCAAATTTTCTCTAAGGAATCCGCTATTTGTCAATGAGAATCAGTCTATTCGTGAAGATCGAATATTTGCAACAAAATATGTCCTTGAGGCGTATGTGACAGCTAAGCCGTCCCACAAGGCTTTAGCAGTGGGACATTGTAAGACAACCATGTGAACATGCAGTGATCATTTTGCTCCCAATGTCGTATGTAGGTTCTGTTAAGGGGCGCCGGAGGTACTCCGGTGATTGTGGCACTCCTCTCTCTTCCTCTAATCGCCTACGATATCAACTTTGACCGTTGTCCATAATTGTCCCATTAAGATTTATCCCAAAGGATAAGCTTTCAGAATTAGTCAGAGGTTGCTGTGATCCAAGAATATTCCATAACAAGTTGGCATTTTGCATTGTTAGATCATCTGTAACACCTCCTATTTTATTTTCTGAATTTTTTGCTTATGCTTGACCTTTTTGGTGTTTGTGATTGCAAGTGCGATTTGTGCTGGTGCTATGGTACAATCTTTGGACTCTTTGGTCGAGAAAGGTAATCATGGAACAATGATGAAACTTTTATCGGATATTATTTTCAAAATCTCTTTTCACATTTTCAAACTTGTTGTCGATGGCAGTTAAGAGCTGAAATAAAGTCTATTCTTGAATCTTATTGTAGTAAACAGTAATTTCCTCTGTAAATTTCATTCGGTTCCGATCCTACCTGTCAATTTTCATCTACACGAGCTGGATTTTAGTCCAAATTTTCTCTAATAAATCCGCTCTTTGTCGAAGGGAATCAATCTTTTTGTGAAGATCGAATATTTGAACCAAATCAGTCCTTGAGCCGTATGTGACAACTAAGCCATCCACAAGGCTTTAGCAGCGGGATATTTTAAGAGAACCACGTGAACATATAGCGATCATTTTGCTCCCAATGTCATATGCAGGTTTAGTTAAGGTGCGGTGGAGGTACCCCAGTGATGTGGGCACTCCTCTCTCTTCCTCCATTCGCCTTCTATATCAACGTTGACCGTAGTCCATAATTGTCCCATTAAGCTTTATCCCAAGGGATAAGCTTTGAGGATTAGTTGGAGGTTGCTGTGATCCAAGAATATTCTATAACAAGTTGGCAATTTGTATTGTTAGATCATCTGTAACACTTCCTGTTTTAGTTTCTGAACATTTGCTTATGCTTGACCTTTTTGGTGTTTGTGATGGCAGGTGTTATTTGTGCAGGTGCTATGGTTCGATCTTTGGCCTCTTTAGTCGGAAAAGGTAATCATGGAACAATGATGAAACTTTTATCCGATCTTATTTTCAAACTTTCACATTTTTAAACTGTCGTCGATGGCACTTAAGAGTTGAAATAACATCTATTCTTGAATGTTATTGTTGTAAATAGTAATGTCCTTTGTATATTTCATTGGGTTCCCATACTACCTGTCAATTTTCATCTACACGTGCTGCAGTTTAGTCCAAATTTTCTCTAAGGAATCCCCTCTTTGTTGAACGGAATCAGCCGATTTGTGAAGTTGGAATATTTGCAACCAAATAAGTCCTTGAGGCGTATGTAACAGCTAAGCCGTCCCACAAGGCTTTAGCAGTGGGATATTGTAAGACAACCACGTGAACATGCAGTGATCAGTTAAGTGGGTGCCGGAGGTACCCCATTTGTGTGGGCATTCCTCCTCCTTCCTCCGATCACCTTCTACATCAACGTTGACCATAGTCTATAATTGTCCAATTTAACTTTATCCCAAAGAATAAGCTTTCAGGATTAGTCGGAAGTTGCTGTGATCCAATAGTATTCCATAACAAGTTGGCATTTTTTATTGTTAGATCATCTGTAACACTTCCTGTTTCAGTTTCTGTGCATTTGCTTATGCTTGAACTTTTTGGTGTTTGTGATTGCAGGTTCAGTTAAGGTGCGTCGGAGGTACCCTGGTTATGTGGGCACTTCTCTCTCTTCCTTCAATCACCTTCTATATCAACATTGATCGTAGTCCATAATTGTCCCATTAAGCTTTATCCCAAAGGATAAGCTCTCAGAACTAGTCGGAGGTTGTTGTGATAGAGTATTCTATAACAAGTTGGCATTTTGTATTGTTAGATCATCTGTAACACTTTTTATTTTACTTTCTGAATTTTTTTGCTTATGCTTGACTTTTTGGTGTTTGTGATTGCAGATGCGATTTGTGCGGATGCTATGGTACGATCTTTGGATTCTTTGGTCGAGAAAGGTAATCATGGAACAATTATGAAACTTTTATCGGATCTTATTTTCAAAATATCTTTTCACATTTTTAAACTTGTCGACGATGGCAGTTAAGAGCTGAAACAACCTCTATTCTTGAATCTTATTGTTGTAAACAGTGATGTCCTCTATACATTTCATCAGGTTTCGGTCCTGCCTGTCAATTTTAATCTACACGTGTTGCAGTTTAGTCCAAATTTTATCCAAGGAATCTTCTCCTGGTCGAAGGGAATCCGCTTATTTGTGAAGATCGAATATTTGCGAACAAATCAATACTTGAGGCGTATGTGATTGCTAAGTCGTCCCACAAGGCTTTAGCAGTGGGATATTTTAAGACAACCACATGAACATACAGTAATCATTTTGCTCTCAGTGTCGTATGCAGGTTTAGCTAAGGGGCTGCCGGAGGTACCCCGATTGTATGGGCACTCCTCCCTCTCCCTCCAATCGCCTTCTATATCAACGTTGACCATAGTCTATAATTGTCTCATTAAGCTTTATCCCAAAGGATAAGCTTTGAGAATTAGTTCGAGGTTGCTGCGATCCAAGACTATTCCATAACAAGTTGGTAATTTGTATTGTTAGATCATATGTTAACACTTCCAGTTTTAGTTTCTGAACATTTGCTTATGCTTGACCTTTTTGGTGTTTGTGATTGCAGGTGTTATATGTGGAGGTGCTATGGTTCGATCTTTGGCCTCTTTAGTCGGGAAAGATAATCATGGAATATTGAAAAAACTTTTATCGGATCTTATTTTCAAACTCTCTTTTCACATTTTGAACTCGTAGTCGATGGAACTTAAGAGTTAAAATAACCTCTATTCTTTAATCTTATTGTTGTAAACAATAATGTCCACCATACATTTCGTTGGGTTCCGATCCTGCCTGTCAATTTTCATCAACACATATTGCAGTTTAGTCCAAATTTTCTCTAAGGAATCCGCTCTTTGTCGAAGGGAATCAGTCTATTTGTGAAGATCGAATATTTGCAACCAAATATGTCCTTGAGGCGTATTTGACAGCTAAGCCGTCCCACAAGGCTTTAGCACTGGGATATTGTAAGACAACCACGTGAACATATTGTGATCATTTTGCTCCAAGGAACCGCTCCTTGTCGAAGTGAATCATCCTATTTGTGAAGATTGAATATTTGCAACTAAATAAGTCCGTGAGGCGTATGTGACAGCTAAGATGTCCCACAAGGCTCTAACAGTGTGATGTTGTAACTCAACCAAGTGACCATGCAGTGATCATTTTGCTTCCAGTGTCGTATGCAGGTTCAGTTAAAGGAGCGCCAGAGGTACCCGGTTGTGTGTGCACTCCTCCCTCTTCCTCCAATCGCCTTCTATATCAACGTTGACCATAGTTCATAATTGTCCTATTAAGCTCTATCCCAAAGGATAAGTTTTCAGAAGTAGTCGGAGCTGCTGTGGTCCAAGAGTATTCCATAACAAGTTGACAATTTGTATTGTTAGATCATATGTAACAATTCCTGTTTTAGTTTCTGAATTTTTGCTTATGCTTGACCTTTTTGGTGTTTGTGATTGCAGGTGTGATTTGTGCGGGTGCTATGGTACGATCTTTGGTCTCTTTGGTCGGGAAAGGTAATCATGGAACAATGATGAAACCTTTACAGATCTTATTTTCAAAATAAACAAAAGAATTCTTTTTCAGATTGAGAACTATATACTACGATGCTCTACATTTGAACATTGAAGTTTGTATCAGATTCCAGAAAATGATTCAGGAAATTCTTAGGACATGCCCATCATTAACTTTATTGTGACAGGTCCAACATTGTCTCCTGCGATAGAGTATTTCAGTAAGCAGCTCTCCTCCCTTCGAATATGCATGCTTTTTGGATAGTGTTAAGAATGAAAGTCATCTTTCTATTGCTAGCTTTGGATGTAATAGAAGAGTTTTTGCTCAACTTTCTGTGTTTTTACCAAATTAATTTGACTAGTCATTTTTTGACAGTTACTAATTAAGGCTCCATTTTTCTTGTTTACATGGCTAAGAGCCACCACAAGGCCTGGAGTTCTCACTTGGCTTTGATGCATAGGGCTTTCGGTCATCGTTAAAGTGTGCTGATGTGATTTCCTTTTGTTCTCATCTCCACATCTTTTTTCCTCACTCCTTTCTCCTTACCCTCTTTAATTTTCTTGTTAAAATCTCAAAAACTTAATGCCAGTTGCCATATGGCTTTTGATTCCATGATTAATTATGTGAACCTTTTTTTTTTGAAATCTTGTGGCCGTAGTTAACATGAAATAGGATCTTCGACTCGGCCCTAACCTGAGTTTAGTATGTGTTTTTTGGGAACATGATACAGTCTGAATGAGAGAAAGCTTAAAGCTGTCGGACTTGCATGGAACAATATCTATATAGCTCTGCATTGATCTAGTGCTAAGGTTATCATTTTTATGTTAAATTTCATGTCTTCATTCTCTTTCTTCACGTGTCACACAACTATTATGTTAAAAGGGTGTTCTATGAGATTTTTTTTGTAACTTAGATTATATATATATTTACATGTGTGTGTAGAAATCATATAAGTAAGCACTGACCTTGTGGTTGGTAAGCAATAAGGTAATCAATAAATACTGCTTTAGCATTCCAGAATGCAAAGCTAACATTTATTCTTATTGAATTTCTCTCTCTAGAAAATTTTCACTAAAAAGTCCCCTAACCCACTTATTCTCTCACCTCATTTCTCGACCATTCCTCACTATAAACATCCTTTTTCAACCACCAACGGATAGAAAACTTCCCTAACGGTAGCATCACCACCAACTAAACCACTCCTCCCTGAAGACCTTCTTCGCCATATTGCACCATTTTAAACAACGATATCACCTAAATCCCTCCCTCTCCTTCTACCTCTGTATACTAAACATCCAACCACAACTTGCGAGACCACCTTACGGTGAGTCGGGTCTCTTCGGTCGTTGCAACAAGTGGTCGGAGCACACAACCACCTCATGTGTTGCTCAAAATGACCAAATTTCCATTGTTTAGCATCATCTGCTAGCATGCAAAGGATAGTTAAAGCTAAATCTGCTTGGCAAGTTTGCTCTAGTCAAACTTTGTCCCAGAAGGCACAACCACTCTTAAGTTCTTCATGTGTGATATCATAGATGGAGAAAAAAACCTTCGCTATCTCGAGAACTTGGAAGGCGACACTCAAGAACAAGTTCCAGGTTTGGAAGATGATAGATCCTTCTACTTTGGCTATTCAACACCAGGGGTTGCATGAGTTGAGATGGTATCTTTAGTGATGATGACACAGAGGTCCCTGCAAAGGTGTAGATAGAGCCTTCATCACAGGCCGGTGGACAAGCTCATAAGAAACAAGGTTGTGAGTTGGACAAAGAAGAAAAAGGAAACATATCTACATGGGCTGCATCAGTTGAAGATGGTATCTTTAGTGATGATGATACAGAGGTCCCTCCAAAGGTGTAGATAGAGCCTTCATCACAAGTAAGTGGACAAGCTCACAAGGAACAAGGTAGTGAGTTGGACAAAGCAGAAGAAGAAAACATATCTATTATAGCTTTACAAGAGGAAAAGGTATAACAAATGCCCAACTCACATGGTAGGAATAGTGTCAGGCCTTCTATACAGGGAGCTAAGGGTATACAAGATCATAAATAACAAGATAGTGAGATGTTAACGGTAAGGACACACGTCTGTTGTTGCATTAAAAGAAGGTTGAACAAATATGGTGCAAAGTAATGAAGCCAGAACCTCACAAGGCAGAAATATTGTCATCCTGAAACCACTTGATATGGAAGGAATGAAGGACGCGAGGCCTAATAGCAGTGATGATTACACAGGCAACCAACAGAGCAAAGGTATGGGTTATTGGTAAAACTCCCCCCCCCCCCCAAAAAAAAACAAAGATCAGATTAGCTTGCTGGAATATACAAGGACTAAACTCCTTTGTTAGCCAAAAAACAGTGAACAACTATACTAAGGACAAGAAGATAAGTAAGGTGGGTATAACAGAAGTCAAAGTATAAGTACTTTGAAAAGTTCACTAAGAATGTTTTCAAGAATTGGAAGGCTACAAACAACTCCTTACCCAACTCAGTTTCAAGCATTTGGCTAGCTTTGACTTATTTTGAAGAAAAAATGTTACATTGTCAAGAGCAATGTATCACATGTAGATTCAAAACTAAACTTCCCGAGCAAAAGAAATTCATTGTTACCACTATTTTGGGTAACAAATGGAGAAGTCCAAAAAGACACATTTGGAGGGAATTACCAAGTGAGGCTATATAGAAATACTACCTGGACCATAATGAGGGACTTAAACATAGAACTAAATGCGCAAGGTAAGTAAGGAAGAAAGGAAGTAGACAAAAATACGGTGGCTGAATTCGCTGATTGGCTTCAAAAAATGGATTTTTTCAACATCTCATCTAGGGGACTTAAATTCACATAGTCCAACAGAAAAGATGCAGATAAGAGTTCGTACCCAAATTGATCATATGTTCTACAATAAGCCATAGAAGTCTCTCTTCCCAAACTTTCAACTAGATTACAAAGATTCAACCTTATTTGATCACTCCTCCGGTGTATTTCGGTACAAATAAGTAAGAATTTCACTCATTAACCTTGTAAATTCACAAAAGGTTGGATGATACACACAAAATTCAAAGAAGTCCTTCATGAAATTTGGATTGTTCCAAAATCTGGGAATCCACTTACGAAGCTTACACACAAATTGAAGAGGCTAAAGCAACCTCTGAAGGCCCTAAACAAAGAACTCTTTAGGAATATAACGGCAAGGGTGGCAAAGGCAAACAAGAGTTAAAGATAGCCAACAAGTCCATCCAGATATGCAAAACACATAGCTTCAAGACCAAGGAGAAACTTGTCCTTCACGAGTATATGAACCTCCTAGCCTTTGCAGAATCCTTTTACATGGAAAATGCAAGAGTCAAATGGATGGATGTTGGAGACTGAAACACCCAATTCTTTCATAGGTCTGTGAAAGCCCACACATCTAAGAACAAGATACTAAGGCTATACAAGATGATCAAGGCACAATAATTGAAGAATATGACAAGGTGAAAAACTCAGTCTCAGATTTCTTTGAGAACCTTTTCAGAGAGCCTAATCAGGATCTTATCCCTAATCTGAACTGGAAAGGGAAAGCCACTACCCTTAGCCAGGGCAACTCCCTGCAGGAATTAGTTCCTAAACAAGAAGTAAAAGTGCTCGATTCTCAATGAAGTAAGACAATGTCCTTGGCCCTAATGACTTCATGGTTGAAGTTTACATTGCTTACTGGGATTTGGTAAGTGAAGAATTCACTGATGCAGGCTCTACTTCTTCAACAACGATTATATCCCAATGAGTACCACAACCATCTCTTTGTTCCAAAATCAGATGCTCCTATCCAAATGAAGGATTTCAGGCCAATATGTGCTAAATGTATCCTACAAGGTCATCTCCAAAATATCGGCAAACAAATTGAAGCAAGTGTGATGACATCATCCTTTTACTGGACTCTAAAGATCATGCTGATTAGAATATGTTTACAGTTAATGTAGTGTTTCATTTCAAAACTGTTAGAATTATGACATGAGCTTTTTGTTTTTAAACAGGAAAATAGGAGAGAACCAATGTAATATGGTTGAGATTTTGTTGATCTTAGTGTTGTGGAGAATTTCTCACCCGAGGATAAGCTTTCAGAAGTAGTCCGAGGTTGTTGTAATCCAAGAGAATTCTATAACAAGTTGGCAATTTGTATTGTCAGATCATCTGTAGCACTTCCTGTTTTAGTTTCTGAACTTTTGCTGATGCTTGACCTTTTTGATGTTTGTGATTATAGGTTGGATTTGTGCGGGTGCTATGGTACGACCTCTGGTCTCTTTGGTCCGGAAAGGTAATCATGAAATAATGACGAAACTTTTCTGGGATCCGATTTTCAAACTCTCTTTTCACATTTTCAAACTTGTAATCGATGGTCGTTAAGAGTTGAAATAACCTCTATTCTTGAATCTTATTGTTTTGTAAACAGTAATGTCCTATGTACATTTAATTGGGTTTCGATCCTGCTTGTCAATTTTCTCCAAGGAACCGGTCCTCGTCGAAGGGAATCAGCCTATTTGTGAAGATTGAATATTTGCAACCAAATAAGTCCTTGAGGCGTATGTGACAGCTAAGACGTCCCACAAGGCTTCAGCAGTGTAATATTGTAAGACAACCACGTGAATATACAGTGATCATTTTGCTCCTAGTGTCGTATGCAGGCTCAGTTAAGGGGGCGCCAAAGGTATCCGGTTGTGTGGGCACTCCTCCCTCTTCCTCCAATTGTCTTCTATATCAACGTTGACCATAGCCCATAATTGTCCCATTAAGCTTTATCCCAAAGGATAAGCTTTCAGAATTAGTCGGGGGCTGCTGTGGCCCAAGAGTATTCTACAACAAGTTGGCAATTTGTATTGTTGGATCAACTATAGCACTTCCTGTTTTAGTTTCTGAACTTCTGCTTATGCTTGACCTTTTTGGTGTTTGTGATTGCAGGTGTGATTTGTGCAGGTGCTATGGTACGATCTTTGGACTCTTTGGTCGGAAAAGGTAATCATAGAACAATGATGAAACTTTTAACAGATCTTATTTTAAAACTCTCTTTTCACACTTTCAAACTTGTCGTCGATGACAGTTAAGAGTTCTGAAATAACCTCCATTCTTGAATCTTATTGGCGTAAACCGTAATGTCCTCTGTACATTTGATTGGGTTTTGATCCTGCCTATCAATTTTCATCTACACGTGTTGCACTTTAGTCCAAATTGTCTCCAAGGAACCGCTCCTTGTCGAAGGGAATCAGCCTATTTGTGAGGATTGAATATTTGCAACCAAATAAGTCCTTGACAACTCCGTGAGTCGGCTAGAGGTTTTCTTTTCTATCTGGCCTCTCTACCACTAGTAAAGTGAGTGCCTAATAAATTCTTAGGTGTTCTTTTAATGGTTTTAGTACCTGTGGGATTATTAACAGTACCCTTTTAGAGAATGTTAATAAATTTCAAAATCAATGCTTTAGCAGTGGGATATTGTAAGACAACCATGTGAACATACAATGATCATTTTGCTCCCAGTATCGTACGCAGTTCAGCTAAGGGGGCGCTGGAAGTACCCCGGTGATGTGGGCACTCCTCAGTCTTCCTCCAATCGCCTTCTATATCCACGTTGACAATAGTCCATAATTGTCCTATTAAGCTTTATCCCAAAAGATAAGCTTTCAGAATTAGTCGGAGGTTGCTGTGATCCAATAGTATTCCATAACAAGTTGGCAATTTGTATTATTAAATCTTGAGAAATATAAGAGAAATAACTATATTAAGGACAAGTTAAGGGACCACAATGATAAAAAGATGTCGTAGGAGCAAAATTAGATGAATTATTGTATAAGGACCCACTCCTTTTCTTCTCCTCTAAACACGTCAGCTGCAGACTGCTTTTTTATTCCCATCAAAATCACAACTGACCTCTCCATTTTTTCTCTCTACATTCGTTGTCCTCATCTCTACAAATAAAGCCGTTTGAATTGCAGAGGTCCGTTGGCTTTTTGTACGAAGGAAGGCCTTCTTCCTTGATTGATGTATGTATATAAAAGTGCATGTTTAGATAGGTATAGAAGTAGAGAAGAACCTTGAGTTCTTTTAAGTGATTCTTGTGATTATGTGATTTGTATAAGTGCAAAGTGCACAAAGTGTTCTTGTTAATAAAAGTCTTCATATTCATTCTCAAGTGCACGGTTCTTGTAAGAACCGAAGTGTGTAGCTCTCATGTGATTCTTCAAGTGTTTATTTTCTAAGTGATTTCAAGTGTTCTTCCTTTGTGATTTGCAAGATCTAAGAGAGATTATTGTTTCGGTGTAATCGAACCTCAACCTATTCTTCTTCTTCACTGGTTCGATTGGAATTGATTCGAAGTTATTGAGACCTTCAATTTCCCACATGGTATCATAGCCATTGGGCTTGAATTTGAAATCTGTATGGATTGATTTTCTAAATCGATCTGTCTGAGAAATTCTGAGATATTAATTTCAGTTGATTTTCCAAAATCGAATTTTGCATTCAAAGCTTCTTTCATTGCATGTGAGTAAGGATCTTGTTTAAGAACATGTGTGTTCTTGTGAAATATGTGTTTGAAAAGTGAATTAAATCCAAGTGATTTTTGTTGAATCATTTGATTTTGGAAAAGTTTTTTGTTCTGTCTGGAGGAAATCCAGTTTCTCTGAGTTCGATCGGTTGAAATCGTGCTGTGAGCTCAAAATTCTAAGCTTGCATGTTCATATTCTGAGTTTGGATTGCAATTTTGCTTAAAATCGGAAATTTGTGTTGATTGATCATCGATTGTTCACATTTGAGAATTGTTGAGTAATTGTTCTGACAGAAAAAATCGTGTTGTCTGAAAATTTTTTTGTGCCTTTTGTTTCATTTACAAAAATTATTCAAGTTTGTTCTAAATTATGGAGCCCCTGTTTTCAGTTCTATCTGGAAAACTATATGACTTCAGTTTTTTTGTTAAAATGGTATGGTACGCTCAGATTTGAGTGGAATGCTTCGATTCTGAGAAACTGAGCTTGTCTGAAAAAGGAATTCTGTTTTACTAATTTAAGTTTTTTCGATCTGTACACTCAAATGTTTTTGAGTGCATGCAAGTCTGTTGCTAAAGATTTTTTTTCTTCATATCTCCGAGTGTTAGGACTTGGTGTGAATGGTCTCTATCAGAGACATTGTGTACGAATCTGAAAAAGAAAATTTTGTTGTATCCACAATCTCTGCGATTCTGGTTTTTCGGCTGATTTCATGTTGTGTTTCAAAATATGAGCATGCATGTTTGTCTTGCCTGGAAAAATTGATGATCTATGTTGCAGACTCTGTCTGAAGGGAAGAAATCTTTTTTGTTATTCGAAATGAGATTTGTGCATTCAAACTCTTGACTGCATACGAGTTCTTGGTTATGATGTTCCTAAATCTATGAATTCTGAAACTCTAGTATGCTCTAAGTCTGGTTTCTGGAACCTGACTGGACCCTAAGTCCCATACAGCCCATGGTTGTATGATTTATGCCTGCTAATCTTGAGAAATTCTATGAAACTGTTTTGTCTGGACATAATTTGAGATAAATTGTTCAAAATCGTGTTGTACACTCGAATTCTATGTGTGCATGCTTAAATCTTAAAAAACTTGTTTGATTCTGAGAAGCTTTGTGGAATTACTCCATCTAGAAAATTTTTATTTTATGTGGCTTCTGTTTTGTCTGTGAGATATTCCTCGAAAATTCTTTTTCCTAAATCTTATGCATCTCTGAAGCCAAGAGTAGTGTTGCTTGACCTAATAAAACAGGGTTGCTGGTGATGCATATATTGTCCGGTTAGGAGTTGTAGTATTTCTTACTCAAACTGAATAACTACTGGTATTGATTTCCTGTTTGACTATTCGAAGACATCATCTTTCCTGATTATCTCATTTTCTTACCGACTGATGATCTAGTCTCAATGAATCAGGTGCTATTGCTCCTATCAATCTTATGTTTAATTGATTCTTGTATTGTATGAGTTAAGTGAATTGTCCTGTTGATATGTCTTGACGTGTGCGTGGATCATAGGCTGTTAGATTATTTGTATCATGTACTTCATTTCCTGTATGAGAGTTAAAATATCCAGTAATCACCTGTTATGGAGCATGTCTTATGAGTAACCCTGTGTTATGGGCAAGTGTTCTCGTAACAAGCGTCTTCTGGATACAGATGAGTTGTACTCTGTTCAGTGTTTGGAATAATTGGTTATCTATTGCCTGGTCCGTCTTGTTGCTGCATTTCCTTCTGAGTTATCGACTCGTTGAAGCTTTGTTGTTTACTATGATTCAGGGGAGCATTGAACTTAACTGCCTTAAGACATATGGAACTTAAATGGACCGTGGTTTTCTTGCAAGCTGCTTGCTAAATTACTTGTTTTTCCCATAGATGTGTTGCATGGTCATGACCTCCTACCTTTCCTGGTGCATTCTTTTTGTGTTTTATTTCCATAATATATACCTTGCTGCAGATAACAAAAATACTGTCTTATAGGGAAGATGAAATTTGTTCTGCTCCAAAGTTCTTTTCTGGTATAAGTTCAAAATCTGTTGTTAGAGACCTAAGAAATTCTGTGTCCATTAAATATATAGTATATGTTATGATAATGTTCTCTTATGATTGTATTGAAGCATGCTATGTAGAGTAAAGTGTAAATGTTGAATGTAGCTCTTACATGTCGTGTGCAAGGTATGAAGGTTGGTATGTGTCTTAGGTGACCTAGTGAATGATGTCTTGGTGTACGAGACCTCTCTTGTATAATATGTAACAATAGCTGATAAATGCATAAATGTGCGATGTTCTTTCACCAAGTAACTTTGAGAAATATGCATGCACAAAGATGAAGTATGGAAGGGTGCAATGGTCAAAATACCTGGGAACACACTCCATTGCAGCTAAATTGGGAATAAAATATTGCTGCACCCAACCGTCGGATTAGAAGGAAATTGTATGGCATTAAATCATCCCACTAAACCCGGCAGTCTCCTCAATCTCTTTTGTCTCTATTTTTTTTTTTGTCTCTTCAGCCTGAACAATCAAAGGCCTCTCTGTCAAAGAGCCGTTGTGCTTATTTTCCAAGATCTTATAGCCGTTACAGAGGAAGGAAGATCTTCTTCCTTTGAAATTCTTTTGTATATATATTTGATATGTTGGGATTCTGTATGATACAGAAGTTCTCTTCTGAGAACTTGCGTTTCTTCTTTTGTGAACATTCAAAGTGTGTTAAAGTGATCTTGTATATGTGAGCACAAATGTGCATGTGATCAAGTGATCCATTTGTGAATAAAGTGATAATTTCTAAGGGTTGATGTTCAAGTATTGTTCATTGATTCCTTTTGTTCAAAGTGGTCATGTGATTGTTAATTTAAGTTGTTCAAGTGATAAGATTCAATCTTTCTTCTGCCTCTTGAATCAGTTAGCCCTAATTTTGTTAGAGCTCCGATTTTCTACATGGTATCAGAGCTTTTGATTCTGAAAAATGTTCTCTCTAGAACTCTGATTCTGACTTCATTTTTCTGATCGAAATCGAAGTGTATTCTCCAATTTTGTTCAAAGTTGAACTGTGCAAACTTGCATGCGTATATCTGCTGATAAAATCTCTGAATCTCTGTTTTTTGAGGCAGCTATTATTGATTCTTTCTGAGATCTTGATCTGTATGAAAGAAAAGATCTGGTTTCACTGATTTTAATCCTTTGTTCGAAATTAAAGTGGTGCACTCAGTTCTCAATTTCTTTTGGTGTTCAAGATTGAGCTGTGCATGCTTGTTTCTATTGATTGATATTACTAAATTTCTGTTTTTTGTTTTCTGGAAGTGTGCGTCTGTTGAATACTGCAGATTTCAGCTGTCCTATGTCAAAGCAACTCAAATGCTTTATCTTGAGATCTTGTCTTAAGTACAATCTACTGTGATTAAGTCTATCAAGTGCATGTTTTTCGATTTGGGGAAATTCTGAGAATCAAAGTAAAACCTTTTGATTCAGTGAAATTATTCTTCTATTTTCAATTTTATGTTCGAAATCGTTTTGTTCATCTAAGATTTTTGAGTGCATGCGAATCCCTGAGTGTGATTCTTCAAGTGTGAATAAAGTTTTCCTTCTTAAGATATTTCTGTTCTTAAGTTTCCTGATTCAAGTGTTTGGTGTGTGAACTGAAGTGTTCAATTAAAGTTGTTTCAATTGGTTATTGTTTCTAAGTGATTCAAGTGATTCCAAGTGTTCAATCATTGAGTGTTGTACGATCTAAGTGCGTCGTTGCTATTGAAAGAAAAAGTTCAAGTCTTTCTTCTTCTCTGATATTGAATCAGACTGGCCTTGATACAAAGTGATGCTAAAGTTTTTTCTGTAGATTGAAGCTGAAGGAAGTATATTTGGAATCAAATCTGCCCACTTGAGTTTTAAGCTTGCATGCAAGCCTTGTCTGTATGGTGTGGAGTTGTATCCTCGACCTCTCAAAATTTGTGATTTTTTTTTTTGTTTTCAAAACTGCTACCGATTGTCAATTTCAGTTCGAAATCTGATTTTGTATCAAAGGTTGTTGAATGCATGTTGATTCTACCGAATTGTGTGTTCAAAGTTTAAAAGTGCATGTTTAATCTGCGTTCTGATTTCAAAATTCTGTTCAAGTTTTGATTGCATCTGAAAAGGAAGGTTGTTCGATTCTGAGAATTGTTTAGAAATTTTTCGGTAGGGAAGAAAAAAAACTGACATTGCATGTTTATATGTGGTAATGAATCTCTGAGTTCTTGTCTTCTGGAAGTGTTTTAAGAAATCTGTTACTGAAGTTTTTGTTTGGAGGCACAGCGTGAATTGTTTCCTGTGAAATCTGCCTCTCAAGAGCTGTGTTGATTAATTCTTTGTGGCTAAACTCTGAGTTCTCAACTGAGTTCAAATTCTTTGTTATATTTATCTGAGTCACAGGAATCAGACCTCTTTCTTGGATTATCTGTCTTAAGATCTCTTTTTGCCTAAGTTACAGACCTTTGAGTTGAAATGTACCTTGTTTAGGCTTACTTCAAAATTTCTAGTACTAACGATTTTTTTAAAGATCTGATAGACTCTGAAAGGCGAAGGTTGTAAACAAGACAATGCGCTTACGGGTTGGCGTGTGGTCCTAAATATTGGTTCTGCTTCTCAAGCTTTGGAGAACAGTAAAATTCTCTGGTAACTCCAGTGCTAATATGGCCTTGGATGGGAGCAGGGTCAATAAATTCCTTCTATTAGTATTGTTGAGCTTTCATGGTTATCCTGCTCATTATACCAAGTAGAATTGTATAATCCCCTGGTGTATTGTGGCTTGCAGAACTATATGTTTGAACATGAATATCTATATGCTCTTATTTGGCACTATGTGTTAATTGATCTCTCTCTTCTATATCTTGCAGTTGTAATACCTGGGAAAGACTAAATTGATTACCTTGCATCCTGTAGTTATCCTAATTGCAGGATAATTCTCTGTAATTATTAAAATGTTTACTCTTCATAATTCATTGGCGTGGGATACCTCACTGATGTACTTGGGTTCTTGCTCAAGTGGTTACCCCTCTTCATGATCTAAATAAAGATAGATTGTTGTTCTTGATGGATTATATAGCTACTCTAACTATATGGCTTATTCCGCCCCGTTGTTTGTTCCCCAGAGTGCTGGTTGTTTGAATAACTGGAGTCTGTAAACTGTCAATGGAATTATGGCTCAATTCTAATATAACCTTATTTAGGTAATATCTATGTCATTGTTGCATTATGTTCTGCATAGGCGGTGACTGTTGTTGCTCTTATATTCTCCTGATATGTTCTCTGCAATATCTAGGTTACCTTGATAATCTGATAATTGAATGGGGTCTGTTTTTTGGATACGCTATTTTGGAGTTTGTCTATTCTGGTCCTCTTCTTATCTTGGTCTCCTAGTATCATGATATGACTCTTTATTTCAAACTAACAGATTCTAAGATGTCCTTTCCTCAAGAAAGACTTTTTTGGGTTGCAGGTGTATCAATTTTAGGCGGGATGTTCCAGAACTATTTACTCCCAAAAGACGTGCAGGATGAAACGTTATAGTTTGTTTGCAGGAATTGCAGGAATTGCAGGAATTACATGCATTACAGGAACAAAGTTTCTTCTTTTCCACTAATATTTCTTCCAAAGTCCAGGATCATACTCCTCTACAGGAAACCCAGAACCAATACTTGATGATTAATACTAATTATTCTTTGTGCAGGAACAAAACTTTTTCCCAACTTTATTTTGTAGGTGTTGGAATGCTTCAGAATGCAGGGACAATCTATACCTTGCTCAAACAGGGATTTGATACTAACAGTTTATGCAGGGTCATTCAAGAGCACAGGCAGCTTTATCTTGCTATTCTTCATTCTTACATTTGTTTGCAGGGACTTGAACTATGTGCTAATTTCGGTCTGCAGGATTGCCAATAAATGAGGACACTCATCTTACAGATGCTACCTGTTTCTTTTCTTTTGACTTAACATTTCCTTGCAGGAGTTTCTAGAGCTGATCTATTTTGCAGAATTGTAAAATAAGGACCACGATCACCCCTTGAAAAGCCCTTTCAGGTAAAATATATGTGTTATTATACTAGCTCTCACTGTGATCTTTATGTTGCAGGTTCTGTATATAGAATGTTGATCTACAAAGCATGAAGAATCGAAGAGATTCTCATAAAGATATCCAGGGAACAAACTTAGTTGCATCACTATATGCACTAAGTTTGAGGAGGAGCCTTGAGAAATGTAAGAGAAATAACCATATTAAGGACAAGTTAAGGAACCACAATGATAAAAAGATGACGTAGGAGCAAAATTGGATGAATTATTGTATAAGGACCCACTCCTTTTCTTCTCCTCAGAACACGTCAGCTGCAGACTACTTTTCCTTTCCCATCAAAATCACAACTGACTTCTCTATTTTTTCTCTCTACATAATCACAACTGTCTTCTCTATTTTTTCTCTCTACATTCGCTGCCCTCATCTCTGCAAATAAAGCCGTTTGAATTGCAGAGGTCCGTTGGCTTTTTGTACGAAGGAAGGCCTTCTTCCTTGATTGGTGTATGTATATAAAGGTGCATATGTAGATAGGTATCGAAGTAGAGAAGAACCTTGAGTTCCTCTAAGTGATTCGTGTGTATTCTGTGATTTGTATAAGTGCAAAGTGCACAAAGTGTTCTTGTTAATAAAAGTCTTCATATTCATTGTCAAGTGAACGGTTCTTGTAAGAACCGAAGTGTGTAGCTCTTGTGTGATTCTTCAAGTGTTTATTTTCTAAGTGATTTCAAGTGTTCTTCCTTTGTGATTTGCAAGATCTAAGAGAGATTATTGTTTTGGTGTAATCGAACCTCAATCTATTCTTCTTCTTCTTCACTGGTTCGATTGGACTTGATTCGAAGTTATTGAGATCAAGCCTTCAATTTCCCACATTAGATCATATTTCTTTTAGTTTCTGAACTTTTGCTTATGCTTTACCTTTTTGGTTTTTGTGATTGCAGGCGTGATTTGTGCGGGTGGTATGGTACGATTTTTGGTCTCTTTGGTCGGGAAAGGTAATCATGGAACAATAATGAAACTTTTATCGGATCTTATTTTCAAACTCACTTTTCACATTTCAAACTTGTCGTCGATGGCAGTTAAAAGTTGAAATAACCTCTATTCTTGAATCTTATTTTTGTAAACAGTAATGTCCTCTGTACATTTTATTGGGTTTCAATCCTGCCTGTCAATTTTCATCTACACGTGTTGCAGTTTAGTCCAAATTTTCTCCAAGGAATCCGTTCTTTGTCGAAGGAAATCATCTTATTTGTTAAGATCGAAGGTTTGCAACCAAATCATTCCTTGAGGTGTATGTGCTAGCTAAGACGTCCCACAAGGCTTTAGCAGTGGGAGATTGTAAGACAACTACGTGAACATACAATGATCATTTTGCTCCGAGTGTCGTTTGCAGGTTCAATTAAGGTGGCGCCGGAGGTACCCTGGTTGTGTGGGCACTCCTCCCTCCTTCGCCAATCGCCTTCTATATCAACGTTGACCGCAGTCCATAATTGTCTCATGAAGCTTTATCCCAAAGGATAAGCTCTCAGAATTAGTCGGAGGTTGCTGTGATCCAAAAGTATTCCATAACAAATTGACATTTTGTATTGTTAGATTATCTGCAACATTTCCTGTTTTAGTTTATGAAGTTTTGCTTATGCTTGACATTTTTGGTGTTTGTGATTGCAGGTGTGATTTATGTGGGTGCTATGGTACATTCTTTGGTCTCTTTGGTCGGGAGAGGTAATCATGGAACAATGATGAAACTTTTATCGGATCTTATTTTCAAACTCACTTTTCACATTTTCAAACTTGTCGTCGATGACAGTTTAGAGTTGAAATAACCTCTCTTCTTGAATCTTATTGTTGTAAACAGTAATGTCCTACATACATTTTATAGGGTTCCGATCCTGCCTATCAATTTTCATCTACACGTGTTGCAGTTTAGTCCAAATTTTCTCCAAGGAATCCGCTCTTTGTCGAAGGGAATCATCTTATTTGTGAAAGATCGAATGCTTGCAACCAAATCATTTCTTGAGCTGTATGTGCTAGCTAAGCCGTCCTACAAGGCTTTAGCAGTGGGATATTGTAAGATAACCATGTGAACATGCAGTGATCATTTTGCTCCCAGCGTCGTATGCAGGTTCAGTTAAGGGGGCGCCGGAGGTACCCTGATTGTGTTGGCACTCCTCCCTCCTCCCCCAATCGCCTTCTCTATCATCGTTGATCGTAGTCTATAATTGTCTCATTAAGCTTTATCCCAAATGATAAGCTCTTAGAATTAGTCGAAGGTTGCTGTGATCCAAGAGTATTCAATAACAAATTGGCGTTTTGTATTTTAAGATCATCTATAACACTTCATGTTTTAGTTTCTGAAGTTTTGCTTATGCTTGACCTTTTTGGTGTATTGTAAGCTCTATCAAACTCTCTTTTCACATTTTCAAACTCTCTTTTAACATTTTCAAACTTGTCGTCGATGGCAGTTAAGATTTGAAATAACCTCTATTCTTGAATCTTATTGTTGTAAACAGTAATGTCCGCAGTACATTTCGTTGTGTTCCGATCTTGCCTGTCAATTTTCATCTACATGTGTTGCAGTTTAGTCCAAATTTTCTCCAAAGAATCCGCTTATGTTTGAAGGGAATCAACTTATTTGTCTAGATCGAATATTTCCAACCAAATCAGTCCTTGAGGCGTATGTGACAACTAAGCGGTGTGTAAGACAACCACGTGAACATGCAGTGATCATTTTGCTCCCAATGTCGTATGCAAGTTTAGTAACAGGGCGCAGGAGGTACCCTGGTGATGTGGTCACTCCTCCCACTTCCTCCAATCGCCTTCTATATCAACGCTGACCATAGTCTATAATTGTCCCATTAAGCTTTATTCCAAAGGATAAGCTGTCAGAATTAGTCGGGGGTTGCTGTGATCCAGGAGTTTTCCATAACAAGTTGGCATTTTGTATTTTTGGATAATCTGTAACACGTCTTGTTTTAGTTTCTGAACTTTTACTGATGCTTGACCTTTCTTGTGTTTGTGATTGCAGGTGTGATTTGTGCAGGTGCTATGGTACAATCTTTGGTCTCTTTGGTCGGAAAAAGTAATCATAGAACAATGATGAAATTTTTATCGGATCTTATTTTCAAAATCTCTTTTCAAATTTTCAAACTTGTCGTCGATGGCAGTTAAGAGTTGAAATAACCTCTATTCTTAAATCTTATTATTGTAAAGAGTAATGTCATATATACATTTTATTGGCTTCCGATCCTTCCTGTCAATTTTCTTCAACATGTGTTGCAGTTTAGTCCAAATTTTCTCTAAGGAATCCGCTCATTGTCGAAGGGAATCAACTTATTTGTGAAGATCGAATATTTGCGACCAAATAAGTCCTTGAGCCTATGTGACAGCTAAGCCTTTCCACAAGGATTTAGCAGTGGGATATTGTAAGACAACTACGTGAACATACAGTGATCATTTTGCTCCCAATGTCGTATGCAAGTTCAGTGACAGGGCGCCGGAGGTACCCCGGTGATGTGGCCACTCCTCCCTCTTCCACTAATCGCCTTCTATGTCAACGTTGACCATAGTCCATGATTGTCCCATTAAGCTTTGTCCCAAAGGATTTTGTATTGTTAGTCCATGATTGTCCCATTAAACAAGTTGGCATTTTGTATTGTTAGATCATCTGTAATGATCTAACACTACTTGTTTTAGTTTCTGAAATTTTACTCATGTTTGACCTTTTTGGTGTTTGTGATTGCAGGTGTGATTTGTCCAGGTGGTATGGTATGATCTTTGGTCTCTTTGGTCGGGAAAGGTAATCACATAGTTTAATGATGAAACTTTTATTTTATCTTATTTTCAAAATCTCTTTTCAAATTTTCAACCTTGTCGTCGATGGCAGTTAAGAGTTGAAATAACCTCTATTCTTGAATCTTATTGTTGTAAACAGTAATGTCCTCTGTACATTTCATTGGGTTTCGATCCTACCTGTCAATTTTCATCTATACGTGTTTTAGTTCAGTCCAAATTTTATCCACAGAACCGCACCTTGTCGAAGGGAATCAACCTATTTGTGAAGATTGAATATTTGCAACCAAATAAGTCCTTGAGGTCTATGGGACAGCTAAGCCTTCCCACAAGGATTTAGCAGTGGGATATTGTAAGACAACTACGTGAACATACATTGATCATTTTGCTCCCAGTGTCGTATGCAGGTTCAGTTAAGGGGGCGCCGGAGGTACCCCAATGATGTGGGCACTCCTCTCTCTTCCTCCAATCACCTTCTATATCAACTTTGATCGTAGTCCATAATTGTCCTATTAATCTTTATCCCAAAGGATAAGCTCTTAGAATTAGTCGGAGGTTGATACGATCAGAAAGTATTCCATAAGAAGTTGGTATTTTGTATTGTTAGATCATCTGTAACACTTCGTGTTTTAGTTTCTGAATTTTTTGCTTATGCTTGACCTTTTTTTGATATTTGTGATTGCATATGCGATTTGTGCGGGTGCTATGGTACGATCTTTGGACTCTTTGGTCGTGAAAAGTAATCATAGAACAATGATGAATCTTTTATCGGATCTAATTTTCAAAATCTCTTTTCACATTTTCAAACTTGTCGTCGACGACAATTAAGATCTGAAATAACCTCTTTTATAGAATTTTATTGTTATAAACAGTAATGTCCTCTGTACATTTTATTGGGTTCCGATCCTGCCTGTCAATTTTCATCTACACATGTTGCAGTTTAGTCCAAATTTTCTCCAAAGAATCCACTACTGGTCGAAGGGAATCAGCTTATTTGTGAAGATCGAATATTTGCAATCAAATCAGTCCTTGAGGCGTATGTGACAGCTAAGCCGTCCCACAAGTCTTTAGCAGTGGGATATTGTAAGACAACTACGTGACCATGCATTGATCATTTTTCTCCCAATGTTGTATGCTGGTTCTGTTAAGGGGCGCCGGAGGTACCCCAGTGATGTGGGCACTCCTCCCTCTTCCTCCAATCGCCTTCTATATCAACGTTGACCATAGTCCACAGTTGTCTTATTAACCTTTATCCTAAAGGATAAGCTTTCAGAATTAGTCGGGATTGCTGTGATCCAGGAGTATTCCATAACAAGTTTGCATTTTGTATTGTTGGATAATCTGTAACACGCCTTGTTTTAGTTTCTGAACTTTGGCTTATGCCTGACCTTTCTGGTGTTTGTGATTGCAGGTGTGATTTGTGCAGGTGCTATGGTACGATCTTTGGTCGGAAAAGGAATCATAGAACAATGATGAAACTTTTATCGGATCTTATTTTCAAAATCTCTTTTCAAATTTTCAAACTTCTCGTCGATGGCAGTTAAGAGTTGAAATAACCTCTATTCTTAAATCTTATTATTGTAAACAGTAATGTCATATATACATTTTATTGGCTTCCGATCATGCCTGTCAATTTTCTTCTACATGTGTTGTAGTTTAGTCCAAATTTTCTCCAAGGAATCCGCTCATTGTCGAAGGGAATCATCTTATTTGTGAAGATCGAATATTTGCGACCAAATAAGTCCTTGAGCCTATGTGACAGCTAAGCCTTCCCACAAGGATTTAGCAGTGGGATATTGTAAGACAACTACGTGAACATACAGTGATCATTTTGCACCCAATCTCGTATGCAAGTTCAGTGACAGGGCGCCGGAGGTACCCGGTGATGTGGCCACTCACCCTCTTCCTCTAATCGCCTTCTATATCAACGTTGACCATAGTCCATAATTGTCCCATTAAGCTTTGTCCCAAAGGATAAGCTGTCAGAATTAGTCGAGGGTTGCTGTGATCCAGGAGTATTCCAAACAAGTTTGCATTTTGTATTGTTAGATCATCTGTAACACTATCTGTTTTAGTGTCTGAAATTTTGCTTATGCTTGACCTTTTTGGTGTCTGTGATTGCAGGTGTGATTTGTGCGGGTGGTATGGTATGATCTTTGGTCTCTTTGGTCGGGAAAGGTAATCATAGAACAATGATGAAACTTTTATTTTATCTTATTTCAAAATCTCTTTTCAAATTTTCAACCTTGTCGTCGATGGCAGTTAAGAGTTGAAATAACCTCTATTCTTAAATCTTATTATTGTAAACAGTAATGTCATATATATATTTTCTTGGCTTCCGATTCCGCCTGTCAATTTTATTCTACATGTGTTGCAGTTTCGTCCAAATTTTCTCCAAGGAATCCGCTCATTGTCGAAGGGAATCAACTTATTTGTGAAGATCGAACATTTGCGACCAAATAAGTCCTTGAGCCTATGTGACAGCTAAGCCTTCCCATAAGGATTTAGCAGTGGCATATTGTAAGACAACTACGTGAACATACAGTGATCATTTTGCTCCCAATGTTGTATGCAAGTTCAGTGACAGGGCGCCGGAGGCACCCCAGTGATGTGGCCACTCCTCCCTCTTCCTCTAATCGCCTTCTATATCAACGTTAACCATAGTCCATAATTGTCCCATTAAGCTTTGTCCCAAAGGATAAGTTGTCAGAATTAGTCGGGGTTTGCTGTGTTCCAGGAGTATCCATAACAAGTTGGCATTTTGTATTGTTAGATCATATGTAACACTATCTGTTTAGTTTCTGAAATTTTGCTCATGCTTGACCTTCTTGGTGTTTGTGATTGCAGGTGTGATTTGTGCGGGTGGTATGGTATGATCTTTGGTCTCTTTGGTCGGGAAAGGTAATCATAGAACAATGATGAAAGTTTTATTGGATCTTATTTTCAAAATCTCTTTTCAAATTTTCAACCTTGTTGTCGATGGCAGTTAAGAGTTGAAATAACCTCTATTCTTGAATCTTATTGTTGTAAACAATAATGTCATCTGTACATTTCATTGGGTTTCGATCCTGCCTGTCAATTTTCATCTATACGTGTTTTAGTTTAGTCTAAATTTTATCCACAGAACCGCACCTTGTCGAAGGGAATCGGCCTATTTGTGAAAATTGAATATTTGCAACCAAATAAGTCCTTGAGGTCTATGGGACAGCCAAGCCTTCCCACAAGGATTTAGCAGTGGGATATTGTAAGACAACTGCGTGAACATACATTGATCATTTTGCTCCCAGTGTCGTATGCAGGTTCAGTTAAGGGGGCGCCGGAGGTACCCCAATGATGTTGGCACTCCTCTCTCTTCCTCCAATCACCTTCTATATCAACTTTGATCGTAGTCCATAATTGTCCTATTAATCTTTATCCCAAAGGATAAGCTCTCAGAATTAGTCGGAGGTTGATATGATCAGAAAGTATTCCATGACAAGTTGGCATTTTGTATTGTTAGATCATCGGTAACACTTCCTGTTTTAGTTTCTGAATTTTTTGCTTATGCTTGACCTTTTTCGGTATTTGTGATTGCAGATGCAATTTGTGCGGGTCTTATAGTGCGATCTTTGGACTCTTTGGTCGCGAAAAGTAATCATGGAACAATGATGAAATTTTTATTGGATCTTATTTTCAAAATCTCTTTTCACATTTTCAAACTTGTCGTCGACGGCAGTTAAGAGCTGAAATAACCTCTTTTCTTGAATTTTATTGTTGTAAACAGTAATGTCCTCTGTACATTTTAAGGGGTCCAATCCTGCCTGTCAATTTTCATCTACACGTGTTGTAGTTTAGTCCAAATTTTCTCCAAGGAATCCGAACCTCGTCGAAGGGAATCAACTTATTTGCGAAGATCGAATATTTGGAATCAAATCAGTCCTTGAGGCGTATGTGACAGCTAAGCCGTCCCACAAGTCTTTAGCAGTGGGATATTGTAAGACAACCACGTGACCATGCAGTGATCATTTTTCACCCAATGTCATATGCTGGTTTTGTTAAGGGGCGCCAGAGGTACCCCAGTGATGTGCGCATTCCTCCGTCTTCCTCCAATCGCCTTCTATATCAACGTTGACCATAGTCCATAATTGTCTTATTAACCTTTATCCCAAAGGATAAGCTGTCAGAATTAGTCAGGATTGCTGTGATCCAGGAGTATTCCATAACAAGTTTGCATTTTGTATTGTTGGATAATCTGTAACACGTCTTGTTTTAGTTTCTGAACTTTTGCTTATGCCTGACCTTTCTGGTGTTTGTGATTGCAGGTGTGATTTATGCAAGTGCTATGGTACGATCTTTGGTCTCTTTGGTCGGAAAAGTTAATCATAGAACAATGATGAAACTTTTATCAGATCTTATTTTCAAAATCTCTTTTCAAATTTTCAAACTTGTCGTCGATGGCAGTTAGGAGTTGAAATAACCTCTATTCTTCAATCTTATTATTGTAAACAATAATGTCATATATACATTTTATTGGCTTCCGATCCTCCCTGTCAATTTTCTTCTACATGTGTTGTAGTTTAGTCCAAATTTTCTCCAAGGAATCCGCTCATTGTCCAAGGGAATCAACTTATTTGTGAAGACAGAATATTTGCGACCAAATAAGTCCTTGAGCCTATGTGACAGCTAAGCCTTCCCACAAGGATTTAGCAGTGGGATATTGTAAGACAACTACGTGAACATATAGTGTATCATTTTGCTCCCGATGTCGTATGCAAGTTCAGTGACAGGGCGCCGGAGGTACCCGGTGATGTGGCCACTCCTCCTTCTTCCTCTAATCGCCTTCTATATCAACGTTGACCATAGCCCATGATTGTCCCATTAAGCTTTGTCCCAAAGGATAAGCTGTCAGAATTAGTCGGGGGTTGCTGTGATCCAGTAGTATTCCAAGCAAGTTGGCATTTTGTATTGCTAGATCATCTGTAACACTACCTGTTTTAGTTTCTGGAATTTTGCTCATGTTTGACCTTTTTGGTGTTTGTGATTGCAGGTGTGATTTGTGCAGGTGGTATGGTATGATCTTTGGTCTCTTTGATCGGGAAAGGTAATCATAGAACAATGATGAAACTTTTATTTTATCTTATTTTCAAAATCTCTTTTCAAATTTTCAACCTTGTCGTCGATGGCAGTTAAGAGTTGAAATAACTTCTATTCTTGAATCTTATTGTTGTAAACAGTAATGTCCACTGTACATTTCATTGGGTTTCGATCCTGCCTGTCAATTTTCATCTATACGTGTTTCAGTTTAGTCCAAATTTTTTCCAAGGAATCCGCTCATTGTCGAAGGGAATCAACTTATTTGTGAAGATCGAATATTTGCAACCAAATAAGTCCTTGAGCCTATGTGACAGGTAAGCCTTTCCACAAGGATTTGGCAGTGGGATATTGTAAGACAACTACGTGAACATACAGTGATCATTTTGCTCCCAATGTCGTATGCAAGTTCAGTGACAGGGCGCCGAAGGTATCCCGGTGATGTGGCCACTCCTCCCTCTTCCTCTAATCGCCTTCTATATTAACGTTGACCATAGTCCATAATTGTCCCATTAAGCTTTGTCCCAAATGATAAGCTGTCAGAATTAGTCGGGGGTTGCTGTGATCCAGGAGTATTCCAAACAAGTTGGCATTTTGTATTGTTAGATCATCTGTAACACTACCTGTTTTAGTTTCTGAATTTTGCTTATGCTTGACCTTTTTGGTGTTTGTGATTGCAGGTGTGATTTGTGCGGGTGGTATGGTATGATCTTTGGTCTCTTTGGTCGGGAAAGGTAATCATAGAACAGTGATGAAACTTTTATTTTATCTTATTTTCAAAATCTTATTTCAAATTTTCAACCTTGTCGTCGATGGCAGTTAAGAGTTGAAATAACCTCTATTCTTGAATCTTATTGTTGTAAACAGTAATGTCCTCTGTACATTTCATTGGGTTTCGATCCTGCCTGTCAATTTTCATCTATACGTGTTTCAGTTTAGTCTAAATTTTATCTACAGAACCGCACCTTGTCGAAGGGAATCAGCCTATTTGTGAAGATTGAATATTTGCAACCAAATAAGTCCTTGAGGTCTATGGGACAGCTAAGCCTTCCCACAAGGATTTAGCAGTGGGATATTGTAAGACAACTGTGTGAACATACATTGATCATTTTGCTCCCAGTGTCGTATGAAGGTTCAGTTAAGGGGGCGCCGGAGGTACACCAATGATGTGGGCACTCCTCATCCTTCCTCCAATCGCCTTCTATATCAATGTTGACCATAGTCCATAATTGTCCCATTAAGCTTCATCCCAAGGGATAAGTTTTCATAATTAGTCGGAGGTTGCTGTGATCCAAGAGAATTCCATAACAAGTTGGCAATTTATATTGTTAGATCATCTATAACACTTCCTGTTTTAGTTTCCAGACATTTGCTTATGCTTGACATTTTTGGTGTTTGTGATTGTAGGTGTTGTTTGTGCAGGTGCTATGGTTCGATCTTTGGCCTTTTTGGTCGGAAAACTTAATCATGGAACAATGATGAAAGTTTTATCAGATCATATTTTCAAACTCTTTTAACATTTTCAAACTGTCATCGATGGCACTTAAGAGTTGAAATAACCTCTATTCTTGAATCTATCTTTGGTCTCTTTGGTCGTGAAAGGTAATGATGGAACAATGATGAAACTTTTATTGGGTGTTATTTTCAAAATCTCTTTTCAAAATTTCAAACTTGTCGTCGATGGCAGTTAAGAGTTGAAATAACCTCTATTCTTGAATCTTATTGTTGTAAACAGTAATGTCCTCTGTACATTGCATTGGCTTTTGATCCTTCCTGTCAATTTTTATCTATACGTGTTGCAGTTTAGTCTAAATTTTCTCCACAGAATCGCACCTTTGTCGAAGGGAATTAACCTATTTGTGAAGATTGCATATTTGCAACCGAATAAGTCCGTGCGGCCTATGTGACAGCTAAGCCTTCCCACAAGGATTTAGCAGTGGGATATTGTAAGACAACTGCGTGAACATACATTGATCATTTTGCTCCCAGTGTCGTATGCAGTTTCAGTTAAGGGGGCCCCGGAGGTACCCCAATGATGTGGGCACTCCTCCTCCTTCCTCCAATCGCCTTCTATATCAATGTTGACCATAGTCCATAATTGTCCCATTAAGCTTTATCCCAAAGGCCAAGCATTCAGAATTAGTCGGAGGTTGCTGTGATCCAAGAGTATTCCATAACCAGTTGACAATTTGTATTGTTAGATCATCTGTAACACTTCCTGTTTTAGTTTTCGAACATTTGCTTATGCTTGAAATTTTGGTGTTTGTGATTGCAGGTGTTGTTTGTGCAGGTGCTATGGTTCGATCTTTGGCCTCTTTGGTCGGAAAAGTTAATCATGGAACAATGATGAAACTTTTACCTTATCATATTTTCAAACTCTTTTAACATTTTCAAACTGTCATCGATGGCACTTAAGAGTTGAAATAACCTCTATTCTTGAATCTTATTGTTGTAAACGGTAATGTCCTCTGTACATTTCATTGGGTTCCGATCCTGCCTTTCAATTTTCATCTACACGTGTTGCAGTTTAGTCCAAATTTTCTCGAAGGAATCCGCTATTTGTCGAAGGGAATCAGTCTATTTGTGAAGATTGAATATTTGCAACCAAATCAGTCCTTGAGGCGTATGTGACAGCTAAGCCGTCCCACAAGGCTTTAGCAGTGGGATATTGTAAGACAACCACGTGAACATGCAGTGATCATTTTGCTACCAATGTCGTATGTAGGTTCTGTTAAGGGGCGCCGGAGGTACCCCGGTGATGTGGGCACTCCTCTCTCTTCCTCCAATTGTCTTCTATATCAAATTTGATCGTAGTCCATAATTGTCCTATTAATCTTTATCCAAAAGGATAAGTTCTCTTAATTAGTCGGAGGTTGATGTGATCAGAAAGTTTTCCATAACAAGTTGGCATTTTGTTTTGTTAGATCATTTGTAACACTTCCTATTTTAATTTCTCAATTTTTTGCTTATGGTTGACCTTTTTTGGTGTTTCTGATTGCAGATGCGATTTGTGAGGGTGCTATGGTATGATCTTTGGACTCTTTGGTCGCGAAAAGTAATCATGGAACAATGATGAAACTTTTATCGGATCTTATTTTTAGAATCTCTTTCACATTTTCAAACTTGTCGTCGATGGCAGTTAAGAGCGGAAATAACCTCTTTTCTTGAATTTTATTGTTGTAAAAAGTAATGTCCTCTTTACATTTTATTGGGTTCCGATCCTGTCTGTCAATTTTCATCTACACGTGTTGCAGTTTAGTCCAAATTTTCTCCAAGGAATCCGCTCCTAGTCGAAGTGCATCAGCTTATTTGTGAAGATTGAATATTTGCAATCAAATCAGTCCTTGAGACGTATGTGACAGCTAAGCCGTCCCACAAGGCTTTAGAAGTGGGATATTGTAACACAACCACGTGACCATGCAGTGATGGAACACATCAACCTCCGACTAATTCTAACAGCTTATCCTTTGGGATAAAGCTTAATTGGACAACTATGGACTATGGTCAACGTTGATATAGAAGGCGATTGGAGGAAGGGGGAGGAGCGGCCACATCACTGCGGTACCTCCGGCGCCCTTTCACTGGACCTGCATACGACATTGGGAGCAAAATGATCACTGCATGTTTACATGGTTGTCATACACACCGCTTAGCAGTCATATACGCCTCAAGGACTGATTTGGTTGCAAATATTCGATCTTCACAAATAGGTTGATTCCCTTCGACAAGGAGTGGTTCCGTGTAGAAAATTTGGACCAAACTACAACAAGTGTAGATGAAAATTGACAACAGGATCGAAAGCCAATGAAATGTGTATAAGACATTACTATTTACAACAAATAAGATTTAAGAATAGAGGTTATTTCAACTCTTAACTGCCATCAATGACAATTTGAAAATTTGAAAAGAGATTCTGAAAATAAGATCCAATAAAAGTTTCATCATTGTTCTATGATTACCTTTTCCGACCAAAGAGACCAAAGATCATACCATAGCACACGCACAAATCACACCTGCAATGACAAACACCAGGAAGGTCAAGCATAAGCAAAAGTTCAGAAACTAAAACAGGAAGTGTTACAGATAATCTAACAATACAAAATGCTAACTTGATATGGAATACTCTTGGACCACAACAACCTCCAACTAATTCTCAAAGCATCCTTTGGGATAAAGACTAATGGGACAATTATGGAATATGGTCAACCTTGATATAGAAGGCGATCGGAGGAAGAGAGAGGAGTGTCCAAATAACCGTGTACCTTCAGCGCCCCTTAACTAAACTTGCATACGACATTGGGTGCAAAATGATCAATGCATGTTCATGTGGTTTTCTTACAATATCTCACTACTAAAGCCTTGTGAAACGGCTTAGCTTTCACATAAGCCTCACGGACTGACTTGGTTGCAAATATTCGATCGTCACAAATAGACTGATTCCCTTCGACAAAGAGTAGATTCCTTAGAGAAAATTTAGACTAAACTTCAACACGTGTAGATGAAAATTGACAGGCAGGATCGGAACTCAATGAAATGTACAGAGGACATTACTGTTTACAAAAATAAGATTCAAGAATAGATGATATTTCAACTCTTATGTGCCACCGACGACAAGGTTGAAATGTCAAAAGAAAATTTGAAAATAAGGTCCGATCAAAGTTTCATCATTGTTCCATGATTACCTTTCCCGAACAAAGAGGCCAAAGATCGAACCGTAGCACCTGCACAAATAACACCTGCAAGCACAAACATAAAAAAGGTCAAGCATAAGCAAATGTTCAGAAACTAAAATTGGAAGTAGGATCTAGTGTGGGAAATTGAAGGCTTGATCTCAATAATACAATTTGCCAACTTGTTATGGAATACTCTTGGATCACAACAATCTCCAACTAATTCTCAAAGCTTATCCTTCGGATAAAGCTTAATGGGACAATTATAGAATATGGTCAACGTTGATATAGAAGGCGATTGGAGGAAGAGAGAGGAGTGCCCACATCACTGGGGTACCTCTGGCGGCCCCTTAACTGAACCTGCATAAGACACTGAGAGTAATATGATAACTTCCATCGACGACAAGTTTGAAAACTTGAAAAGAGATTTTGAAAATAAGATCCAATAAAAGTTTCTTCATTGTTCCATGATTACCTTTCCCGACCAAAGAGACCAAAGATCATACCATAGCACCCGCACAAATACACCTGCAATCACAAACACCAAAATGGTCAAGCATCAGCAAAATTTCAGAAACTAAAACAGGTAGTGTTATAGATGATCCGACAATACAAAATGCCAACTTGTTATGGAATACTCCTGAATCACAGCAACCCCGACTAATTCTGACAGCTTATCCTTTGGGATAAAGCTTAATGGGACAATTATGGACTATAGTCAATGTTGATATAGAAGGCGATTAGAGGAAGAGGGAGGAGTGGCCACAACATCGGGGTACCTTTGGCTCCCTGTCACTAAACTTGCATATGACATTGGGAGCAAAATGATCACTGCAAGTAGATGAAAATAGACAGACAGGATCGGAACACAATGAAACGTACAGAGGACATTATTGTTTACAACAATAAGATTCAAGAATATAGGTTAATTCAACTATTAACTGACATCGACAACAAGTTTGAAAATGTTAAAAGAGAGTTTGAAAATGTGAAAAGAGAGTTTGAAAATAAGATCCGATAAAAGTTTTATCATTCTTCTATGATTACCTTTCCCAACCAAAGCGACCAAATATCGTACCATAGGGCCCGCACAAATCACACCTGCAATCACAAACACCAAAAAGGTCAAGCATAAGAAAAATTTCAGAAACTAAAGCAGGAAGTGTTACAAATGATCTCACAATACAAAATGCCAACTTGTTGTGGAATACTCCTGGAACACATCAACCTCCGACTAATTCTAACAGCTTATCCTTTGGGATAAAGCTTAATTGGACAACTATGGACTATGGTCAACGTTGATATAGAAGGCGATTGGAGGAAGGGGGAGGAGCGGCCACATCACTGCGGTACCTCCGGCGCCCTTTCACTGGACCTGCATACGACATTGGGAGCAAAATGATCACTGCATGTTTACATGGTTGTCATACACACCGCTTAGCTGTCATATACGCCTCAAGGACTGATTTGGTTGCAAATATTCGATCTTCACAAATAGGTTGATTCCCTTCGACAAGGAGTGGTTCCGTGTAGAAAATTTGGACCAAACTACAACAAGTGTAGATGAAAATTGACAACAGGATCGAAAGCCAATGAAATGTGTGTAAGACATTACTATTTACAACAAATAAGATTTAAGAATAGAGGTTATTTCAACTCTTAACTGCCATCAATGACAATTTGAAAATTTGAAAAGAGATTTTGAAAATAAGATCCAATAAAAGTTTCATCATTGTTCTATGATTACCTTTTCTGACCAAAGAGACCAAAGATCATACCATAGCACACGCACAAATCACACCTGCAATGACAAACACCAGGAAGGTCAAGCATAAGCAAAAGTTCAGAAACTAAAACAGGAAGTGTTACAGATGATCTAACAATACAAAATGCTAACTTGATATGGAATACTCTTGGACCACAACAACCTCCAACTAATTCTCAAAGCTGTTAGGAAATCAACCGAGATCACTGCAAAAACGCGAAGCGGAAAACAAAACTTGATCTCTGATTTCCTACCAAGGATCCATGTTGTTCATTTAATTTGACAAAAGAAATCAAAAACTACCTCCGTAGATTCGAAGTCTGCAGATGGAAGAGGTGCGAAATCACGAACACCCTCTGTCGGTATCCACACGAACGCTTCCGCCCGGAGTGCTAGCTCTTCAAACGGCGTGGCTGAAGAACTCGTTTTTCACAAAAACGGCTCTAGGGTTTTTTATGACTCTGTGTATTTTTCGTGTGTCTTGTGTATACGAGATACACAAGTATATATGCACATA